>JAGVSQ010000994.1:0-32415 GCA_022683975.1 Rhyacophila evoluta
TAACAGTGATCTCACATATGGAAGTTTACCAGTTTTAAATAATTCAGAATTTGAATATAATATGATTAAAAAAAACAATGTATTTCTATCTAAAGTTTTTTCAATGCCTCTTTTGACAATAAAGCAAATTAAATGTAAAGCTATCACAAAAATCCTATTGCAAATTATCCATTCAATATACCATCTGTTTAAGAAGAACATAACCCAAAAGATATAAGGAAACATTTTACAAAAAGAAAAATTTGTCGAATCAGTCTGCAATAAGAAATGGCAACTTACTTGATATTTGAAATCTTTGATTTTAAGCAATATTATTAAGATTATTATAACAAATCTGCATCATGTCTTATTGCTATAAGACATAATTACTTTTCTATTATATATGAATAAAGGAAAAAGTTTTTATTATTATATTTACGATACGTCAAAAGAGTATGTTACATATATTGCCATATTATTTAAGAAAAACATTACTGAATGAAATGGATTTTATATTCCACGTTATTAAAAAATGTATTAATGAAATATTAGCACATGGAATAGCTAAGCAAAATTACTTTAATGCTTTCAATCGTGTCAGAACAGCAGTTTGTCTTCTAAAAGCAGTTGATATGCGTCAAGAATATTATAAAACGTCAACCAATAAATAAATGTCTTAGGTAAAACTGCTGTAGGAACAAAAGTTTTTAAGTAATAAGTAAATAAATTGACACAAACAATATTCAAGCAATGCATAAAAAAGTGCCACAAGCTAATCTAAAAACTTTTCCCTATCGGATGAAATGCCATCAAAATTGTGAGTAGTACCTCCATGTCTCCGAGCACGGGCAAGTAATGCAGCACCGCCCAAAAGGAGAAGAAGAACTGCACCAAGGCCACCGGCCACTCCACCTGCTACCCCGGCCCAACCTCCCCATGCTCCACTACCCAAGGGCAGACCCTCTGGAAATATTACAGTCATAGTATAACATCAAATAACACATACACTTATCAAATACCACATATAAAAGACTATCACACGATAAATCATTGCAATAATTTGTAAATATATTTAAGAACTTTAAATTTTTTATTTAATGTATTTCTATCATTCAAGTTTTGAAGTTTGAATAGGTGTGTTTATAAAACTTTTGAATTCCTTCAATATAAACACAAATTATCAAAATATTGATAATGCATAACAAAGACATAAAAAAAAACAAAATGAAAAATCAAGTCAATCAACCCTTCGAATTAGTCACACAGAGGTACTTTGATTTCGTGTGCGTTAAAAATAATGTACATTGAGTTATTAATATTGAAAACCAGTATATTTTGTAAAAGATATTACAAGATAAGTCTAATAATTTTTTTCGGATTAATATTTAAAGAACACAAATAAATATTATAAACATATTTCTCATTTAATAATATGGCGAAACTCGGACAAACGTTGAAACTTTGAAAAAATATTATTTAAAAGACTGATAAAAAAAAATGTAACAGGAAATTTCTAGTTGGACATTTTTGAAATTATTTCATGTCTTTTAATTACAACAATTGATCTGAAAGTTTCATCTTTCATCTAAGTCCAATGAAGCGAGTAAAATACCATTTTCATAAAACATAAAATTGGGTTTGCACATACTAAAACAAAACAGATGTAAACAAAATATTGTAGATAATGGGTTATTCACGCACTATGGTTTAATTGACAGACAAAATGATGCAATGTTTGTGTTAGTGGTGAAATAAATACTAACCCACTGTAGCGGTGGGCTTGGCCGGGGCCGGAGGCGCGTTAGTAACAACAGTCTTGTTGGGAACCGCTTGCACAACTACTCCCACTAACCTATCTGCTGTCTTAACCGTCTCTGGAATAGTTTGATCAACAAACTTGTGTACTTTAAATGGGTCCAATTCAACCACAAACACTTCTCTTCCGTCTCTTGACACTGCTATGTCATGAGGATTGGCAAAGTCTCTGTTATTAGGACCAAACTGAGATAAAATTTTACGTGTCGTTATGTCTATCACAAAACCTCGAACAGGCCGTGGTGTCTCTTCCGGTCCATTGACGATGTAAAGTTGACCTCCTATTCAAAAAATCATACAAATATATATAAGCCTTGCTGTATAGAGGATTTTGGTTTTTAGCTGGAGTACCATTACAAATTGAAGATTTAGAAGTGTTTCCAGTTATAAACTGGGAAAAATGTTTATGTAAGATATTTTTTACAAATACAAAAATCATTACTGAAAAAAGTTACCTTTAACTGGTGAATAAGCCACACTAAATACTCTTGCCCCAATGATGGGAGAATGGAACTGTGACACAAATGTTCCATTGTTACAATTGAAACACTGCACTCGACCATTTTCACGATCTGCCACACACAACAATCCCTTATCTTCAGCGAGGGCCAATGCGTGTGGAATCGAGAATGTGTACGGCTGCGGCAACACTTGCAGAATACCTAAAAATACACTTGTTTAGATAATGTGTATCATGGAATTCCGTGGAGCAAATTTTGATCAATTGATATCAAACTGTTTCCCACTCGGCTCCCTCCTTACTCTAAATGTTTATGTAAGATACTCTTGACTCCCACAATGAACTGTCACCAAAAAAACCAACCAAACCAATTGATTATGTCATTTGATATATAATGTTAAATATATGGGGAAAGTTATACATATATGATGTGAAAAGAAACTAAACCTAGGTAAAAATTAAGTATAGTTGGACGGAACCTATCTCCCATTTGTAAATGAGAACCGTATCTTTTTTTGCATGATATCATTTGAAATGTATCTCCTGTGTTAAGAGAAAATCAAGTGTGTTAGAATTCCTTCTAAATATTCCTAGTCTGTATTAAATAACAATACACTTCAAGTCTACAATAAAATATATTTCCTTCATTTTTTATTCTTGTGAAAGTCTTATTCACTATAACTATTTTTTACTGATACTTATTAATAATGAATGTTAATTTATAAAAAAGGCAAAACCAGAATTTTCACTCCAACAAAAAATATTTGGAAATTTAGACACTGTGCAGATATACTATAACAGATTATTTGCACAGATAGGCCATTAGCCTTTCACCATACTCGTTAGTTGCATGTCCTGTATCAAAACACACATGAAAAAATATATGACATAGCAACTAATGGATGTTATCCGTTGAGTTATAGTGAGTAAAAATGTATTTATTGACGCAAAATTATATTTTTACAGATTATCTTTACGAGAACTGAACACTTGTATGTACATTACATCATCTTACATTCAGAAAACACTATCAAACACATTTCCTTTTCAACAACTTATAAAATTATCATAGTAATCTATTTATTAAATTAATGTTTTGATACAAACATTATAGTAAAAATAACAGTAAGAGAAAAAATAATTATCTTTTTGATATGAAATTAAATGCAAAACAAAGATGCCTTTCCGTTCGAGTGATCAATTGTCAGGCAAAAGATGGATTATTTTACAGAATCTATATTGAATACCTTTGTATAAAGTTCTCCCCCATTGCTGTATTTTCTTTCCATTTGCTGAATACTTGATAATCCGACTATTGCAATATCCATCAGATACAAAGAAATCTCCACCTTCCATCACAGCAACTCCACTCGGCTTGCAGAAATGATAGTCATCATTTCCTGGAATAAACCTAAAATTACATTGAATTAAAAATTTTAAACAATCAAATAATATGTTAGGAACAACATCAGATAATACCTAGTTATTACAGAAGGAGCAATAATTGATTGGTAAAGATGAAGGCACTTTTTAAACTTATTAGACAGATGATTAAGGAAATTGGTGGAAATTTTATGGGAACTTCATACTTATTTAAATCGATTATTGACCTTACTTTTGGAATTGAATTAAATCAATTCTAAAAAACCAAAGTACAATTACATATGCATGGAATGCATCAAATATTTACCTGACACCTAGAGTTAAGCTCGGTTTTTCCTTTTCTCCAGGTAAAAATTTCATAACCTGATGTAAAGCTACATCAGTGACCCACACATTATTTTTAGTATCTACCGTTAATCCATGTGGCATGAAGAATCTAGAAAATAAAAAAATATACATAAAGTCAAGAAATTTAACTAACATTTGAATATTTTTTACATTTAAATAAATTAATATGCATTGACATAGATTTTACGATTTTTATTCCATACTTACCATTTTTTTTATAAATATCCTCAATTCTATAACCTTCAATATACTGTAATAAATTTAAAGTTTGACAAACATGACAGGCTGATTAAACAAAGATTTTTAAATAAAAAATGTTGACAACTTATTTTTTACAGTTAGAATAAAACAAACAGACATAGAGACAAAGAATTTTGTGGACATTAAACAGAGGTTTTTAAATACTTCTATCATCACTGCTCCTTAATAGTTCATACATGTATAAAAATATTAATTTTTCTTTACCTTTAGTATGAATACAAAAATTGGTTACTAGTTTTATTCGTTTATTCAATCTACATCTAGAACAGTAGAAAGCATCTGTGACTTGTATCTAATATATTATATGAATATATGACTATAGAATGAACTATGTGAAATTATCGATAAATAAGTAAATAAATTTCGAGATCTCAGGTTAAACAAGCTAAAGGTATTAGTTTTTAGGACAAATTTTCTTTCACTCAATTCATAGATATTTAGTTATGGAGAGGAAATTCAGTCTATATCGTGGATCTGCCACACACAAAATAAATTCTTTTTAATTTTCCATCTATGATTTATACTTAATCTCAGGTCTTTCAGCATGCCATATTAGATTTTTTTTAAAACTTACAAATTTTCTCCCCATTGTTCAATTAAGTCCCCGGTCGTGGAATTGAATACGGCTATGGTAGGTGTAGCAATAGGCGACTCGTTGCTGTTCCAGTAGTGGTTTGTGAGCGTGAAAGAATTGAGGTCCCAAGTGTTTGTGGCTCGGTGAAATACTACTACCCTTCCAGCTGTGTCCAGTGACACAGCCGTCACTTGGCCCAAGGTGATACTTGGAGAAGGCCAATCTGGCACCCAGACGGGAGCTAAAGCAGAATTTTTAAAAATCAATACTTCAATTGAGTAGATTGATGGCAAAATGGAAGAATTTGTGTATGAAAAATGGCGAAACCTTTTAAATGAACAATTTTTTATATACATATATAACATTTCAGGAAGGTTAGAATGATGATTATTATTCAGATACATATTTACATTGTACTTAAAAAAAATAATAGTTTTTTTGTCAATTTATGGAGTGTTTTTTTGAGATATCTATAAAAATCATTAGAGCCATAGAACAGAAACTTCATTTGAATCATACAGTTCGTAGCAATAAAAAAAATTAGTATCTGTTGATTATGATAACGTTAAATGTTACAAATTAGAACATCTTACTGTAATTCAATTTATTAATTGCCACTTTGACATTTGGTTGCGGTTGATGAGCAATTGCCCACGATCTGTCCAATGGTTCATTTTGCGATGAAGCTGCATAGTCAGAATACTGAGTATTATCCGGATATTCCACTGGATCAGGATATACTGGAGCAGGCACAAATCTTTGTGACGTGCCAAAGTGTTGTGTTTGAGGATACTAAAATAAAATGCAAGCATTTTGCGTGATCAAAATTAATTTTATATGAGCTGATAATGAATACTTTAATAATATTAACGTATACTGACATGTTGAGTAGAAGCTGTTATGATACACGTGCAAATAAGCAACAGTGTTGATACATATGGTAGGTCAAATGATAATATAAAGAACATCATGTAAGGGTTTACGTATACAGCTACAACTAAATATGAAAAGTCTAATCAAAACAACAGCACAATAACACTTCTTATTTCTTAACTCGGTAAAGACTTTGTTAGATGCATTACTAAATAGAGCTTTATGAAAAATTAATCTCCTGTCAAAAGACTCTTGACAGTGACCATAAGCAAGTCAAGAATATTATGATTAGATTAATATTTTTCAACGACATAAACTCAGACGACAAAACCTTTTTAATACAAATTTTTTTTTTCAGCTTAGTAGAATATTCTTACCATTTGAAAAATTATGAACAAATATAAAACATAATTTTTTAAGATTGTGCTAATTTTTCATGTGATGAACTTATTTTAAGATCTACAGTGAATTCCATAATACATCATTATAATTATTAAACTGTCATAAAATAATCAAACATGTTATTTTTTAAATATTTATTGCAGAGCAATCAATTTGTTTTTACTGTCCACACAAAAGTTTTTTTAATTATGGGTAATAATTTGGCGACAATAAAAAGTTTTAAAAGTACATGTAGATATATAATTAAAATACATTCAATTCTTTTTCACAAGGTTTTACACAATTTTTTTGTTCCAACATAATTCCCAAAAACAATTATGTTAGATATTTTCAACTTTGCACATTATTCATCTTAGTGGTCAATGAGCATTGCATATGGTGTAGGGATTTAGAAATTCTACCTATCTTTAAAGGATCATTGCTTCATTAGCATTGGTGCAAAAGCAAGAGTTTTAAAAGTCAACAGCAGTCAGTTGATAACTAGAAGGCGAGCATTTGAACTTTATACCACCATTTATTTTTATAATTTATCAATTATTGGATTTTATCATCACTTTTTTTAGACAAATTGCTGTACTACAATGTTATTTCTCAAAATTTAGTGAACCAATCATTGATTTTCTTATGTATCCTATCACTTTTTTACGCAGTTTTTGATGGAAAATATCCAGGCTCATAAGTAGAAAATGTGTGTAAAAGCCTTGTGCAGTCTCATGACATTTGAAAAAAATATAATATTATAAAATCATTCACAAATAAAAAAAGTGTAATAAAAATATTTATTTAATTACATATAAATATTATTTAAGTTACAATTACTCACTGTGAATCAAAAATATATTTATCAACTCTAGAAGTAACTTTTTTTAAATTATAAAATGTATCTTTTGATGTTTGGTCATTTTGAATTTGGTTTTCACACATATTCAACAATTGGCAAGTAGAATCAACTATTGCATAGGGGTCACCAAGATTTCTTGAGGGATCTTGAAGTTTTTTTCTGGTCACACGAATGCGATCAAGTAATGATTTCTTCTTACGATTGTCTCTAGACAACATCCGATTCTTCTTTTTATTATTTTTGGGTTTTTGTTCTGTTGAATGTATTTCACCCAAAGTATACTGACTGATGAGTATATGATAATCGTCTCTTGCAACTTCCGAAAAGATAGGCAAAAAGCATGAAATTATTTGCTTTCTTATTTTACCCTTAATACGAGTGTCCTGTGAATACTTTAGTTGATTTATGATACTCCTCAGTTTTTCAATGTTAGCATACCCATTACTGAAACCAGCTTGCCCAATCAAAATCTTATTCAGAAGTTGCCGAGAATTATTTATTTTACTGCAAAGTGATTGCAGCTTTTTCGAATTGATCAATTTGCTTTGACATCCGATTAACTTTTTATATTCTTTCTCCCATAATTGAAGATTACTATGGATTATTTGTGGATTACCAAAATCTCTGTTTAGAGAATTAAGATTATTCACCAAGTAATTTACAGCAGCTATTTTGTTTTGAGGCAAGTGGCATCTTGGTGACGAGGGTATAATAGTTTCATTAACGTTCATCCACTTTTTAAAGTCAGTTTGAAAGATTTCCTGTCCATCTGTACTTCCCTCCAATGATAAAATATCTCCTAAATCGTTTTTAGATTGATTTATATTTAGATTATATTTAGCATGTGAGAGTTTTATAAACTCTTTGCCTTTGTTAGAATTCAAACGTTCAGTACACTCTTGTGTCAACAAGATATGTGATGATGTGATACTGTTGTCGAAATTTTCTGTCTGCCTATCACCGCCAATAGTTTTTATAGCAGAATTGTTTTCATTAGATCGACTATTCCAATCAGATAACTTTTTACCATGAGATGCAATGAATTCCTTTTCACCCTTTCTTTTAACAGGAACTTGATTTGAGCATTGACCGTTTCCATCATTAGTGCTCTGGTCAATGCTGCTAGTTTGTCTTTGTATGCTCTCATCATAAATGGGAGTATAGTCAAAAATATATGGAGAAGGAATCTTGAACTCTGAAAAAGAAATATATTCCTTGCATTTGTTTATTAAGTGACCTCGTCCAGTGCAGCCACTGCAAAACAATTGGGATGAATTTTTTCGAGACCTATCTTCAATTAATGGAACTTCATTTGTAATCTGTAACAGAAAAAGTATAAACTAAATATACACTTATTGAAACATAAGAATAATTATTTAAAATGGCTATTGAAAAATTCAATAAATGAAAATCACATTTACAAAATATATCTTAGATGAGCTGTTGATTAAAGCCTCTGAAGTGACAATTCTGTTTAAACAGTATTTTTGCATTTTTCATATTAAGCCACATAGTTTATTAAAATCTCCAATAGTTGAATCTCCAATCTCCGAATAGTGATTAAATTCAGCTAGTAGGTAATTTTTTATCGCAAAAATTATGTATCATTGTAAGAATAAAATATTTGGTTTATATTTACAGTTTGGTGGTATCTTCTCCAAATATCTGGACATCGATTGGATGGATGACCATGGCTTTTGCATGTTACACAGAAGATTTTCTTCCATTTATAGCAATTACGACATTCTGATGAAAACATATCATTTCGGCTGCCACACTGGAAAGAAATTGTTTATAAGATCGGCTAATTCACACCATTTTTATGAGCTTTTATTCAGAATCGTTCTGTTTCAACATGATTATATAATACAAAAATATGATTATTCCTTTGTTTTTCTTTTTGTCTCACGTGATTTTTGGGCATAATTCCTTGCGTTTCTAAATAAATATTTGTAAAGTTGCAACTAATTTTCATAGACATACTTACATTTAGGCATATTTTATTTGGACACCATAATTCTTTATGCCCCTCAGCACCACACATGACACATTTCTTAGGTTTGGAATAACAATTGTCATCCCTGTGTCCAGCTTTATTGCAAAACCCACAACTGCAAAGCAAATCAACATTATACTACAATATATACTTAGTACTATACATATACTAAATTGAGAGTTTTTTATACAAATATAATATGTAAAATTTTGAAAAAATATGTCATTGAAATCAAGAGGCGTTTCTTCCAAGGCAAGATTCCTTAAGACAAAACCATTCCAGCGTAGTAACATACATGGCATGGATAAATCACCAGGGCAAATTTTATGAAACAATACTTACATTACTTGAGGTCTTCTGTTTCTCTTATCTCTCAGTTTGTCCGCTAAATCTATGGGCCAAAACTCTTTTCCACCTAAAATAATAAGATTAAAATATCTGTCACTGAATATTAAATGATATTTACAAACTCTTGAACACAATTGAGTTATACGTTTTTATTATATAATTCATAATTTATACTGTATTTCACTACCCAGATATTCAGTTCAATCATCATGGCTTTGTAAGCACCATATTTGTACATTTATCAGTTAAATATATTGTACTGCGAATAGTTTTTGGGAGACACCTTGAAAATGAAGAATTGAAATTTCATTGTATTTTCATTAATATTTTCGATTAACCAGAAGATTCTAGAAATATGCTGTTGCTATTTACCTAAATGAATTCAAAAATAATTGTATTTTATGTATACGGCAACTTTTGTAATGAATGACAAAATATGATCGGTGTATGTGACTGCCTAAAATATTTACTGTAGAATATCAATATATTTACTTACTAGGCATCCCTTTTTGCAATTTTACATGGTCAAAGTCAGCGCCTGAATCGAAAATAATGAATGATTCCAAATCATCAGAACGTTCATTGCCATCAAATTTGATTTTATTCTTATTCTGGGAATTTTTCTTCTTATTAATTTTAGCACTCTCCTTAACTGGAATATCTTTTACAGCAAAATGTTCAGAATCAAGATTACCAGAGTCATCCATTCCAATGACATTCGCCATCACAAGATTATCAACTTCGTTATTCTCGTGAGGAATTAATTTCTTTTTTCTTTTAGGTGTAATCGTTACAGGCATATCCACTACACTCTCTGGAAAATCAGAACTTTCTGATTCATACACATCAAGAGAAGGAGTGACATAATCTACATTGTTAACAGTGTAACTTATGGATTTTGTGATTGAGTTCTTTTTTTTTACATTGGCCTTAGGAGTAGCAAAAGTACCTTCTGCATGTTCAGCACCGACCAGGGTGCCAATACTAGTGTTTGCAGTGGCTAATTTTTTGATGGCATCCTGATTTTCTTGTGCTTTCATATAGTCTAGTTTGTCTGCATCGCTTATAGATTTTTTTTTAGATCGTTTTTTGGGAGTATGTTGAACAATTTCATCACATAGATCTGCTCCATGCAACTCAAAGTTGAACTTTAAATTAGATGGATCGGTCTCGTTAGAGGTTATATTTAAATTGGAGCAGTCTGCTAAAATAAACTCATCGGAAACTGACGATATGATTGAAGGTACAGGACTAACACAAGTAATTTTATCTGAGCTTTTATTTGACTTATTGTGTCCTTTAGTTATGATGTTAGAATTTCCTGGTTGTGCAGAGGAACCTGTTGAGCATATTTCTTCAGCAACAACAGATTTCGTTGAGCTAGCAATATTGTCTTCGGCGACTTCATCATCAGAACTTTCTACATAGATAGCAGTGATAGGTACAATAGCCTGCGGAATTACTTCAACGTCTGATTCGTCATCAGTGGTATTCAAATCGATAATCTGAACATTTTCAGATTTAAAGGGACTGCTCTTCTTCTTGGAAGAAATTGTAATAGGTGGTGATACTGAACTGGCCTGTGGAGAATTAGTTTTCTTTGCAGCATTCTTTTTACTACTAATATTCTCATTAGTTCGCTGATTTTTTATTAATATAGTACAATCATCCTGGGAAACATCATCTATTGTTTTTGTTTGAGATTTGGAGATTTTTTTAGTAATTTCAGATTCACTTGTGTTTAAGAATTCCTTCGGGATAAAGTCAATCTCATCAGAAGCATCAGATATACAACATATGTCTTGGTTTTTAAAATTAGTTTTATTTATAGGATTGCACTGCTCTTCATTTTTTCCATTATTTTTTAAGGAAATTTTCATAATAAATTCAGTATCACTATTGGGTATTGATGGAACTTTTTCAATAGTAACAGTTCTATTATTAGTACCTTTTCCAATAACACTATTTAGATCTCTAATGATTTGTTTGCCATTCCAATTTGATACTTCAGTGTCTCCTTTTACTTTATCTACAATAGTATCTTTGGTGGTGCATGGTTCTATGTTTCTTTGAAACATAGAATTTTTATTGCAATTTTCGTCATTTTTAGATGTAAGCGAATACTTATTGTTAGAATAATCATTAGAATTTGTATTACTATCTTTTGGAGGAGAATTTTCATATATTTCTGGATGTTCGCTGTCCACAAAATGAATCATGGCATACATTTTTTCTTCCAAGTCTTCATCTTCGCTAGGCGATTCGAAATCCTAAAAAAAATTAAGCAATTATTATTATTGTATTCACACGACTTGGTATAATTACACATACATTAAAAACATGTGAGTTTTTAGACAGTTATGAGATTCAATACAACGCAATTCATATTTATATGCGCTTATTCAATCATTCACGTAAGGAATAAAGAAAATTATACATATTTTATTATTAAAGTATAAGAGGAAGGATTATCCATCGATATTTTCCTACAATATTAACGCTATTTGAACTGCAGTCATTTTGACTGTTCCTATTTTATGGACTTCAATTTATGTTATTATGTATCAACCCTATCAACTATGTGCAACCGCTCCTATCATGAATAGTGAGGGATAGGTTATCGAGATGGTCAATAACCTCAAATACTTTGGGATTCACATTACATGGGACGTCAGCATGCATAAAGAGCTCGCTATCCGTGGTGCGATAGCTGGAGCCACATTTAACTCAATGCGGGCTGCCTGGGTGGCGTGGGGTACTCGGTCTGTACCAAATTTAAGTTGTTTGGCGCAAGCATACTGCCGGTGTTACTATATAATAACGAATCATAGCACCTCACAGAGACTCAGAGAAACTGTATACTGTGCTTTGGGAACATAACCCTGCGTCGGATACTGGGGGTGAGGTAGAATGATATCATTAAGAACATGGAGATAAGGGAGCTAATGGGTTATGCCGATCACTTTAGAAGTCATGCAGCGGCACTGGAACTCACTCAGGCACATATTGCGGATGCCTTCAGAGAGCCAGAACCCTATTTGTCTCTTCTTCCGACCAGTGGAATTCTGGCATTTTAGAAGGTCGGTGGGTACCATTCATAGGATGTACCCGATGGAACTAAGGAATACTAATATGACCTGGGAAGATGCAAGATAACTGTCGGGCGACAGATATTCCTCGAGGCACCATGTGGTAGCCATAGATGTATCAACCTCATTTATGGTGTAACGATTCACTTGCTAATCAGTTTTGAGCTGATTATCAATTCAGCAAAATTAATAAATTTGTAGAATTTTAAGGTAAGATAAATGCGAAGATCATTTTTATGCAAACACAATTCGTAACGACATTAATGATACAAATGATGATAATATTTTTAGTAAAGGGTTTCATCATTAGAGTCTCTACCAAATAACGAATTCAAAAACAGGAAAATAAAAAAATACTACACTTAAGTAAATTCTGAAAAATTTGTGAGTTTTCATCTACATTTATTACAAGTCTATCCATTAAATAAATCAAAATTCCGAATTCGAAAAAGTTGACTAATGGTATGGACACATAACCTACAAACATAAAAAATATATACAATAGTTCATATTACCATGTTTAAAATGAAACAGAATAATAAATGCGTCGAATTTCATTAGCTATTATCCGTGAAAAACTCACGGTAATAGCTTTTTACAGGTAGATTCCGTTTACATTTATTATGCACAATATTTATGTTCCACCGACCACACGTAACATTGACGAAACGAATGAAGTGTGAAGTCAGTGTGATGCAATGTTGCTAGTATAACAAAACGATTGAGAAGGTTTTAATCGTGCTCTCTGAAGTATTTTTTTTCTATCTATCTTTTATCTAACAATAGTCTGGATTCTAGATAATATTATATAAATCCAGCAATTTAATAACACAAATGATTTCAAAATACTTTTTACTTCGATCTTGTCTGATTGCTGATTTTAAATTGTATCAAAATTATGATGGAAAAAACTATGTTCATAATTTTACTATACATTATGATTATACTATTAATACTACAATACAATTTGTTTCACTCAAAAAAACATATTCTCATTAAAACTTCATTGGTAATATAGAAATACATGTGCCTCTAAAACAAAATTTAATCAAAATAACTAAAAAAGTTAACGCTTCTTCTTAGATATTGGATACTTTTTATAATTCAGTAATGTAATTAAACAAATTATATAGTTCAGCTGAAATGTCATTCATCATTGAGAGGTTTTCTATTTTGAAAATTATGCACCAACATGATCATATAAGAAATTAAATACTAGCGGCGAAAATATTCCGTCAGGGATCTAGAGGAGCGGTTTGTGTTTTATGTGTAATTGTCTCAAAAGTAAACTAATAATTTACAATTTAGCGGAAAGCGTCACTTGTTACCATCGTGTGAATTATTTAAATTTAATCCTCTGTAGTTAATACCGATGTGAGTAATTTATGACTAACTATTAAGTGTATGAGTGACGTGGAACCTTTAAGGTTATGAAGAATAGTGATGTACACAGAGGTTCATTAATTTATTTGTAAAACTTTATATACAAAATGTTTGAAATAACAGATACTCAGAAGATTGGTGTGGGGTTAGCTGGATTTGGTGTAACATTCTTGTTTCTGGGAGTTCTATTGTTATTCGACAAAGGACTTTTAGCTATCGGGAACTTACTGTTTATATGTGGGCTAGCCTGTGTTATAGGACTCGAAAGAACATTTAGATTTTTCTTCCAAAGGCACAAAGTGAAGGCGTCGTTTGCCTTTTTTGGTGGAATAATAGTTGTATTGCTCGGATGGCCAATAGTTGGCATGATTGCCGAGACGTACGGTTTTGTTTTATTGTTTAGTGGATTTTTCCCAGTTGTGGTGAATTTCTTGAGAAGAGTACCCGTTATAGGGTCAGTGTTAAACTTCCCCGTGATCAGCTCAGTCGTGGATAAAATAGCAGGGGATTCAAATAGAACTACAGTATAACATCTTACATTTAAACAAACACTGAAGACACAGCATTTACAACAATAGGTAACCAAAATTCATTAATAATTAATCGTTAGAAATTAGTTCCGTAATATCAACTTGTATGAAAACCATAGTACATGTGCATAAATATAGTATTATATATGCTTTGGTAAGATAGTTAAAAGTCTGCCATCCATATCATTTGTTCTCCTAGGGCAAAGGTCGGCAACCGCTTTGGCTGATATTGGTGTATTGGTGCTCCTGACTATTACTATGACTATTTAAGAAATCGAGAATGTCAGCTGTTTTTTATTCCAAACTGCAGAACCAACCTGCCAGTATTCATGCCAATGTGGAGGGTAATGGTGATGTTTGACAAGATTACCTCTTTTTTATTTATGTCTTCTATCAGAATGGGAGTGAATTTAGATAGATGCTGTTATTTGCAACTTAAAGATTTTTTAATCTTTTCGATTTTGGATACAGTGATGGCACATTAAAAATGCACCGTAAGCCCCGCGCTGATCCCAGCTCTATGTTATCACTGGATGGCTAAATTTATTTAGCAATCATTATATCTTCAATCTATGTGCACTGTTTATTTCCACTTAAAAATTCTTACCAAACTTCTGCATATTTCTGTTTATTCCTTTATCCAAGTATTTCACTTTTTGTTATTGCTCATTATGTCCGGCATGCACCATACCACATAATACTATTTGGAACATTTTTATGTGAGTGGGTTAAAAGCAAAAATGCCACTATCCATATCAAACTCATTAAATTGATTCACTCGTATTGTATTAATGTTCAACATATTAATGTATCGATCATCTTATATAATATCTATAACTATTTATTACACTCATGGCCCATAGAAAAGTATTTGAATAATTAATTAGAATATCATCATCGAATTTAATTGATTTTAAGGGATATTTCTTTGATCAACAGTCTCATTTTTGCTTTTAATAGTGTTTCAATGTATTTTTTGGGATTTTTATCTTTTTTAATGATATTGAACTATTTTTGTTTAATTTATGTAAAAAAAAATAATATGTAAAATACAAAAATGTTAATCTGTGCTACTTTCATGTAATTTTGAATGAAGCGGCATTTTGTAGATTGCCAACATGTATGATCAGTTCAGGAAAAAAATTACCTATTAGTTTAATTAGTAATGCTCATAATATACTTATTTCCAGGTAAACAATATAATAATTTACCACTCAAATGGCTTTCTGAATATTAGCATCACTAGTTTTGTTACTCAGAGAAAATAATCTTTCCTTTCCTATGGATTATAATATATATTCTTTCCCAATATTATATTTTATCTGTCACATGTTTCAATATTCTAGTCTGTTTAGACTGTGCCGTGATTGGCTCATTTCACTTCATAAATAAATGTACAGCATATTCACTTATATTAATACTTACCTACTTACCTGAATAGTTTTATCTCAAAAAATAAGTGTCACCCCAATACTGAAGTTTTAGGTGTGGCAGGTTATGCCTATGATACTATACTATTGATTATAAATAAACTCAAAAGAAAACAAAAATCAATACTTTGCTTTGGATAATATATGAGAGCTTTGAAATGTGCAAATTATAATATAAAAATAATTTAACATAAACCATATGCTTATACTTGATTTATTTCTCTATATTCATTGTACACTTGGACCTCATATAACACGGTCATATGGTTCCACAAAAATATTGTGTAGCAGAAATACGTGTTATACGAAGTTTGAAGTTCATACAAAATTAGGGTATGCGCTCCAAAAAATATATATTTTTATGTATTTATTTAAATACTTACAAAATATAAATCACTCATCATGACTATCACTTACAATTATATTTATTCGACTACTTTATCAAGCTGGGTTGTGAGTTTTCATTATCAGAAGGCTCTTGAGAATTTTTAGATATAATCTTTAAAAACTGCATCATAAACGATATTTATGTATTTTATGATAAGCACTTTTGTGATTTTCTCTATTTATCTTCCCACTATAGAATAATTTAACCAGTCATCAATAATCAGTCATGATGTGATACTTCCTCTACTTCTAATCACTGTAAAACATTTTCTTTTCATACTTCTTCCCCAGTTTTATTTTGTCTAAATCTATATCTGCATCTTGGGCATCAAACAAATTCTTCCAATCATTTTCCAATGTTTGCCCTTTCATTTTTTTAGTGATATTTTATCTCTTACTGATATATTGACCTTTATATCCGTAGTCGGTTGTATCAGAGGTTTTACTGTATCGAGTTATTATTTTCAAGTGTTGTATGTAAACAGTTTATGCTTCTTTTAATTTTTGTATGTTAGTGTGTTTAGATACATCAAGCCCTTTTCAGCAGAAGATCGGAAGCGGGAATTTGATGGATTGGCAAAAGATCGTTTAGAATGTGGCGGCCGAAATCATAATTTATGCATCACGATCTTTTGTCAGTCCCATCAAATTGTCGCTTACGTTCTTCTGTCGAAAAGGGCTCCACATGATTGACATGACTGGAAGACAATTTATATTAGTATGACTACAGTCAGATACTTGCATATTTTAATCAATGTAATTTTCTCAAATACATAATAAAACACACTTTAGAACATTGATTTTTTTAATAGAAATAACAAGTTATTTTATCTCAATTACATTAGCATTAAAGAGTTTGTATAAATACTACTAACTTAAATGATATACAACTACACTTAGTCTCCGAACTATGACTGCCTCAATTTACTATCACTCACACTTGTGACTGCAAAATTTGTGGTTAATATAAAAATTTGTTTTTATAAAATATGTATCGCTGTTGATTTTTTATAATTGTTGATTATTCATTCAATTTTTTTTGACTAAGGTGGTAGAAAGAGTACCCCATTGTAAGGCGAGGCCTGATTGTAATTAAATTATATCACGTAAAACTCAGAAATAAATATTGTTTTAATTTTTGTTGTCCTTAATATGTAATTATGTTTTTTTGAATTTTGCGATCATCTTGCCATTTTCCAATGCCTCAATATTTTGTCATTCCAGAGATGATATAATTCTGCAGAGATATGCCTGAAATTTTTTTAAAAATATATTTGTTATTTTAATTTCAATTTGATTTCGGTTCAATAAGGTGGAGAGATACATATATTATACTCAATACTAAAGTAATCCTTAGTCAAATTAAAATCCAATTGAAATTGTCTTAACCAAAACAACTCGTCTTAAAATAATATTATGATGTCATGAATTTTTGAATCGGTATAAAGTGTAAATAAAATAGACATTGACAAATTGACCTTAATTAGAAAAAAAATATCAGAATAATCATTGATTTGTTCTACTTTTTAATATGTGTAAAATTACTTATTGCAATATTGAAGGAACATTTTTGCCAACCTTATGATATTTTTTATATGTTGTGTTGCAGATGGTAAGGTGACGCTCGTTCTGCCGGCTTCTATGGCTTGCAAAATGGTCGCAGCCGACGCCTGGACATCTTCAAGGATGCCCATTCTTGTCACCCTTCGAATCACCCGAGTCACGTGCACCGGATCTCCGCTGTCCGGCCAACAAATTATAATCATCAGTCTTTAACTTTAAGAATCCTAATTTTTTTAACATTCTAATGAAAATTCTCCAATGTAGTGTTGCCATTATATTAGTTTCAATCTTCGGGTGCCAATAAACAATTCACTGATGCTCATCAAGTTGTTTATGATTCGTTTTGATAAACATTATTTTTTTCTATATATTTGCATTAATTAATGCATTAAAAAAAAAATATTTGTATACAAATAATAAAGAAACAGTAAAAACAACCCAATAATTATTAATACTATGCTTTCAAATTATACACTAAAGTTATTAGATTTGACTACATTCAAATATTATTTGTATTATGTTTGTCGAGACCCTTTGCTTCGAATATTAGTACAGATCAAAGAATTCATCTAGAAGTGACTAAGTGGAAATTAAAAAAAAAATAAACCATTAGTGTCATCTGTTCGACAGAAATAAATCCACAATAATTTTTACATGTATTAAAATGCGTGTGGATATACTATGTATTTTAATCCTATCAAGAGTGGGTGTTTTTGTAATGCACTTTATTTAAAAAAATGTTGATTGATATATTATGATAATATCCTAACTTTTTCGAAAATGTCTTCAGAAATAACCGATAGTTCATTTTAAGAAGAAATACCAATTTTCGCAGAATACGGTCAGACGCAGAATATTACGTCCATACTCCTTTATGGGTTAAAAGTAATTGCTGTTATGTTTAATGCTAAAATCTCATAATTTGTTTGAATTATTATTTGATATAATGATTTATTGAGAAGATTAATCGGATTATTGAATACAATTGTAGTTATGGAACAGGACTAGAATTGCATTTTTATTTGTATCGAAACGTTTAATAATATAATAAATTAAATGAATATCCAAAGGCGGCTTATTTACTCATATAATATTAACTAGTTGTGGTCGAACAAGTAGTCAATTGCTGTTTATTTATTGAAATCATAATGGTTATCAATAAATCACTTGTTTGAAATGAACACTCTATAATCTTTTTTCTTGCCTCTTCTAGATAAATGAGTTTGAAGATTTTAAATTTCCGATATAATTTTTTGTTACCATGTGCACAAATTTGAATTAAATCTTTTTTTTTATCATGTTTTAGTTATAAGAGTAAAGCTTAGCTTAGTAAGTGTTTTCTGTAAAACTATTCTATTTTACAGAGATCTAACAAATTTTATATGTGTTTGTTAATTAAACAAATTAATGCTTGGTATTTTTGTTGATATTTTATATTTTCTTTCTTAAGGTTTAAATGGACATAGTTTCAGTCAAAAATTTTAGTCTTGGGGTAATTGTTAATTTTGCATGTAGCAACTTGTAGATTTTATTTTGTAACAGCCATTATTGGGATTCAAATTACCATTTTAAAGTAAACTGAATAATTTTTTTTTTTGTTAAAACTTATTTGAAATTACACATGTGTGCAGTTGAACAAGTGAATAAATAGTACAACTAATAGACGATCAGAATACTACATTTATAAATATCACATACTGAGAACACCTTTTTGGACCGGTGGACGTAACTCAGCAGAAATTTCGAATTTGCCAAGGCACCCCTGTCCTTTATACCCTCGACAAAGTGATTCCCTTTTCACAATCTTTCCGTTAGTATAAAATAGTTATAGAAAAAGTTTTGAGTTATTATAATGTAATAATAAAGTTTTCCTCCTTTGTATTTATTGTAAGTATACCATATTTTTATTATATTCTATGTAAAAGGTTTTTTTCATATTTTGTACAAATAAATAATTGTTGTTAAAAAAAATTCTATTATTTATATTAATTTTAATCACATTCACTGCTATCATAAAAAATATTGGAATGTTAAAAAATTACACTTCATAAAATGCTGCCTGCACTTTTAATGAAGTTCATAGAAGGGCTTTTTATGAAGGGGGAGACTTGTGATGATGTATCATTTGCATATTGTCACATGATATGTTTCATATATTACTTCATTAGATGCAGTTATGTTAATATGAATCGTTGCATGTGATTGGATGCTTTAGGCTAGTAGCCATATTCGATTTACGTCGAAGATGTTATGAATAAAAATATAAAATATTATTTATCGATATAACAGTAAAGGTGGTTTAAATGAGACAAAATTAAATTGATATAATGATGACACATAAAATTGATATAAACATAATGGCCAAAAAGTTCATAAGATGAGATGGGTGCCATTAAACTATAATATTTTCCGCTTGCTGAATGTAATTGAATGTTATTTGAAATATTGGTTCTTTTTTGCTCGCAGAATTCTACTCATTTTTTAAAACCTAAGAATTCATTTTTCAGAGGCCACGGATTATTGATATCTAATTTAAGGAGCTGTGGCATTTAATGTTTGGGGAGCACTGGCTTAGATGACCAGTTAAGTTAAGGTTAAGAAGTCTGAATGCTCTAAATGGCTGCACAACCATCTTAAAACCGCCTTGATTTAGGAATTGATGCAGCATAATATGAAGTGTCATAATGATTAAAAAAAAAAATCTTCACCCAGTCATGATGATAACTATGATTACGATGAATATTGATTTAAAATGGTTAAAAGTTATTTGTACATATGTTATTTGTATTATATAAATGGAAATTACTCATGCGCCATTTGGTGTGTGAGAGTCTCAGCAAGGGATGAAATGGCGGTTCCGGCTCCTGCGAAGATGCCAACGGGACCTCCCCTTATTTCTACTGATACAAATCGACCAGAACGTTGGGCCAAAATGGGGATAAATTGTGATACAACCTACAAATAATTAATTAACAAAATTCTTTTTATAAGCGATGGTTGATAGTTCAAAGTGATTTGTTGTAAATTCAAACAGTTAGATTCGCATGCAGGAACCAAATTGAGAAAATCTATTCACAACATACAATGGATAATTTGTCTTCATGGCTTTTGACGTTACTTGATTATTCATCATTCTCAAACTACTTAAGTACTTAATATCTTGAGAATTTACAGCAAGTCATAAATAGTATCATGTAAATGTTTTGCAATAGAAAGATAACTCACATGAAAATGTTCCATTAAGTCACGTTGGACTAGATTAGCGATCTCATCTAAACGATCTTCTGATGATTCAATAACCGGAGAATCAGCTGGCGCCTGTGGGGCATATATCACAATATCAGGATCACCGAGATCCCTTTTAATGTCGGTTGCCAGTCGGGACAGCTGCCTGGGGTGTGAGGAATCACAATAGTAAAATGTAGAAGAATCCGTAGAATCTGATTCTAATCCGGCTCGAGCTACTCTGCAGCCTCGTTTTCGAAATTGTGCTGTCAGCTCTAGTCCTAGTTTTTTGTCTGCACCTAAAATCTAATAAGAACATAAAGAAGAGAATATTGATATTACTGTGGTTATAATATAAGAAATAATAAATGACAAGAGTGCTAATACAATGACATGACTGAAGCAAATACTTGTTGAAAAAATTATGAATTCACTTAAAAATGTCTACAAATCCTAGACAAGGACAGCCAAATTATTTTTTAATTATTTATAATGGCATAATATTGTGTTTTGTCTTAAAAAATGATTGCAATTACGTTAATTTAAGTGTCCCAAAATTCTCAATCTTAATTAACCGCCATTTTAACATTATTGAGATGTCTGAAAATTTTGCCTAATTATTCACGGCGTTTTGGTTACCAAAAAGGATTACTCCTTGGTTTTTTTTTTGTCTGTCGAATCTTTTCCTGTTGAGACAAATCGTAATATAACATCAACAACCCGGTTTTATTAAGCGGCATCTACGGCGATTGCCATGTAATTTTATGAAAATACAAAATATTGTGAAAATAAAATCATAGCTTTAAGTTTATTCTTTCAGAAATTTGGTAATGGATTTTTAAAACGGTATTCATTTGGCAGAATTTTTAAAACTTCACATTTATATCAAGAAAATATTGTTGCTGAGGACACGCATATTCCATTTTAGCGTATATTTTTTGTTGTTGATTATTATGAAACATTGCCAGTAGATGGCAGCTATTAAATAAATCAGATTGTTATGCTTAAGAACTCATTCGGAAGATCTGATGCATATAAAAATTATTACATATTGAATAATTGAATTATCATTGTCAAGCGCATCTTCTGAAGTATGTGAGGTCGCTAAATGCATGTCAATTGACTGTCATTCATTAACTACTATAAAATATGTGACATGGCAACACAGTCGCTTTGAAAAATGATAGATTGACGAATTAATTTAGTTTCATAAATAAATAATGGAAGCTCATAAGAATGGTAGCTAAGGAAGCCATTTGCGGCAATGGGCGGACTATGGCTGATGATAATATGATATTGATGATACAATATGAATTGGATGTATTTAGTAATGAATGAATAATTATTTATTGTTCAACAAATCAACTCTTTTATAATAAGATAATAGTAGTTAAGTTGAATCAAAAGCTAACGTTAGGTAAACAAATATAAATACACGATGATTGATTACTTACCAGTACTAGGTTATCTCCCAAAGGTTTCTGGTTTATAAGTTTTGATCCAGGTCGAAGGCGTCTCCGAGCGGTTTGCAAAGCCAACCCTGCGGCAAACACCGCCGCTCCAGCCAACTCAAGGGCTCCAAGCAACCGCTGCCCGTGCTCCATCATCATACTATCATTACTGTAACAAAGAAATATCTTATATTGATAATACCTAATAAATTTTAGAAAATCTCTTACTGGCAAAATATTCAGGCAGGTATCGCCACTAGACACTCTTTCATAATTTATTATACCCGCTCCGAAAGGGGAGCATATGGATATACACATGTGCAGATTTCAATAGCGTGAAAAAAAGTTTTGAAAGAATTTTTTTATGAAAATAGATCGTCAGCCATTTGCTAAACAGTCCCGTATCTTTAGGTTTAAAAAAATCTTCTACCTCTAATCGTAAAATTCATTCCCCCGTTCGTCTCTATTTGTACGCTATTTTCAATATTATGTAAATAGTACAAGGGAATAACATTTTGTTTTCGGTACTGACAACATTATATTAAGTTAAACATTTATGGAATTCGTGGAGTGTTTCAAATTTTCAATGTGTATGTCAGTTTTTTTGAATTTGTTCATAAAGAATATAACGTTCGAATTTCAAAAGAATTTTCTTTTGTTTTAAAAAAATATCCATGTCCTTAAATGAATTTAAATGTTTGATGCAATCATTTAAAGCAATTAACGTGATTTTGTTGAAAAAATGTGACGAAAAATTTTATAAATAATATTCATTATTTTTCAGTTCACTTCCTACAAGAATAATATTGTTTGTGTGACGTTTTTATTCAGCTTTTTATCTACGAACACTACGCAATATTGTTCACAATCATTGATTTTTAAACATAATATTATTTTTTTTTACAAGTTTCTCCATGAATAAACATAAATGTCTCTTCGTGTTAATGATTGAATTCTTGATTTTAATAGTGAGTATTATAAATAATTCAATTCGTTATGATTATGCCTTCGATTATCTAATAATCTCTGCAGTGATTCAGTGAAGCGGTAATTTTTATTTATTGTGTCACTTATTAACTGGTAAACAACAAAAGAAAATAACGAATAATTGATGCGATGCAAGAAGGTAAAGATTATTCACTTATAATGTGAGACGTAAAAAATATTCAATTTTGAAAACGAAGCATCATCTCTAATTTTGCAAAAATGCTGTTTTTATGTTTGTATTTTTGAAATAATATTTTATTTTTTTATGATAAAGGTATATTGCAATTCTCGCTTTAAGGTCGAATATGTATATATATTCTTCAAATGATTTTTATAAAAACTAGTTGATGGCCAATCATTCAATCCATTTGACAATCCGCATAGTAAATTATACAATATAAACGTGATGTTGTACAACTAGAATTTACAATACATTTAAATAGCGCGGTTAAACAAACACATAAGATTTAATGCGTATTTAATAATTTTATATACCATGTCCGCTTCAAGGCGTGTGTACTATGCGATTCTCTACACTCTATATCAGTGATTCCTAAACTTTCTGTTCCACGAACCCCTAAATTAGATAACAATACTCCGCAGCTCCCGAAAAATTATTTCCTTAAGATGTTAAAAAAATATTCAAGTTACTTTACCGAATTATGATTTATTGTTCGTTTTAGCTCACGTGTGTAAACCTCCGTGGAACCCCAAATTAATATTAAGTTGCCACGGACCTCATTAGGCGTCGGCACAGACAACCTTAGGAACCACTGCAATGTGAAGATTTATCTTGAGAGATTTTCCCACGAGGATTGGTTGTCGACCAATCACGTAATTCAGGAATCCGTGGAATGAATTTAAGCATACGTGCCAATCATAGTACTCTTTAAAATTACATTCTATAAAATTCAAAAGATACAAGAATGAATGTCCATTGTGATGAACAACTGGCTGACAAGCAATTCTCATAAAAAAAAAATCGGCAAGATAAGTCGACATTGTGGAGGGACATATATCGTCGCTAATATTGCAGGAACACGTGTCGATTTATTGGTTTAAGTCACCTTGTAAAGTATAGTTTTACGTTTTGCAATCTCTCGTATCATTTACACATTTTTGTACCAACACGTATATTTATAAAACGTGTAAAAACTATCTGGCAATCAAAAAATGTATCAATGATACAAGATATTGCAAAAAATAAAACTATACCTTACAAGGGAGCGTAAGCCAAAAAAATGAAGATAAGTTTTTCTACAATATTGGCGATGATATATATATGTATGCTCAATATTTAGAGCGGCCGAAAATCGATTGATTTCAACTCACACACGAGTATAACTATTGAGCAAATAATACTTGGATACTTTGCATAAATATATAAACATTGTTGTGGTCCCATTATCCTATGTGACCGGATTTGAAGTTGTGCCGATGGTTTCAAATTCTGTTAATGTGAACCCACTTCAAGCTACCTTCGCATTTACGCTGTAAGTGAGTGAGTCCATTTTTATTGCCAACTGTAATGATTTCAACAAGGAAATGATTTGAGGGGGACTATTATAACTAATATCAAACGTAAACGCATATACGAGTAAGTATCATCATTATATTTAGATGGCGACATATCGAATTTATTTTATATTATCTGGAACATAATAATATGACAAATGCACATGCTAATCAATTCCGTTCCACACGTTAATATTTTTCTTTATTTTTCAATTTAAATTTATTTGTTATGTCGTAACATAATATATCGTAATGTGGTTTTATGAAATTCAGCGAAGCACGCACGGCTAATATCTAATAGCATTTTAAAAGACTTTGAAATATAAACAACGAGTTATGTGGCCAACATAATAATTAAATATAATTTTTTTTTTTATTTTCAACACATTCAGATTAATCTTGTTAATGAGGCAGCACGGAAGATTGATAAAAGACATGTACGGAGTTAATTGTCCTGATTATAAATTTAGAAATAATTTGATATTTCCTACGTGTACCCCAATTACAATACTATAAATTGATAGCGGTAAATCACGTAACTTCATTAAAAATCACGTATAATTTATGTATGTTTACATATACGGAATTCAATAGTTTGGTACGTTATGAAGATTCATATGTTGCACCTTGAAGAAAATGTTGTAATTCATCTTTATAAAAATACCTGATTCACATAGAGACAATCTGAATGATTAATTTCTCAATCTGGCTGGATGCAACATGTTTAACCGGCTCTATGCTATAAGCGAGTTAACGCGCTCTTTAATCTCGTGCACGCAGGCTACCATAGAAAATGAGAGCGTGTACCCGCTGTATTTAACACTAAATATTAAGCCAACTTTGATTGTTTGAAATAATCTAGTATTTTAAGCGCACAGTGACATCTCTTGTTATCATGGTAGAATATTAAGACCCGACATATTATCAAGGATTATCGACATTATAAGAGATGTTTTTTTTAATGTTTTAATTTTTCGCTCCCGGATCCCGACATATGAATACCAATTTTATTATTGTTTAAAAGGTTAAGTATATCGTTGGTGTAATGCTATTTGACATATAATAATAAATCGTATTCTCTTATATTTTTTTATAGTCTTGTGAATATTTATTTTATTTTGATTTAACTTTCTGATAATAACATATTAATAATTTTCTTTCAACATATCCGTTGATTCATTCATGATTTTTTGTCACTTCCAATCACCTTATTTCTTCCCAAGGCATCTCAAGATCTTTTAATCCCGCCGAATATATCATTATATACAGTGCCCGATGTCTGTCCAGATATTAAAAATCCTATCAATTGGATGAGCAGACTGGAAATTGAAGATCTCGATACCTCAGATATAATATCACACAAAAAGGTAGAAAGATCCGTTCAAACAATGTAATACCAGAAGTAACCAACACTTTAACAACGACTTAATTGCAAATGTTGGATGACATAATGTACGCACTACTCATTGAGTCATACAGAAAAAAGCTTCATTGCTTAATCTTTTATAGAGTTGGCATATCTTAATTTTATGTCTCTTCATGGGGTCTTAATTAATAAAACTATTATCATTTATACCATCGCTTTTCGTTCACTATTCAACAGTAATGCCGTTAATTTTAATAAACACGATCAAGTAAGTGAAAGTAGAAACAATTTCTTCCTGGTCTACTACAAAAATATTTCCACAAATGGCGAAATAATGTAACAAATGAGAAGCGATGCTAAATCGTTTTGCACGCGATATTATAAATTCATAGATTCACAACTTGTTTAAAGGCTGCTAATAATAATTGTATTTCATTAATTAATTAAATTACAGTATTTCAAAGGATTATTTAATTAATATATCTAATATTATGTGCAATTTGGTACTCTCGGATAATATCATCATTTCAAAAGATTTACGGATTAGTATAATTGTTATAACATATATCACGCAGTAAATTGATATTAATTTGCAGATCGTCTAGTTTTACGATTTATTCAGTTGGTAGCCAATAAAATGTATCATTTCTCTTTATAGTCTTGGTTTTATTCTTCTCATGTATATAGTGTAAAACTTCCGATACGGTGTTTTAGAATTTTAGTTTTAAATAGAATTAGCATTCAATTGACAACATTGTGGTTATAACAAATGGTTCTGATTGTATGTTAGATGTTTGTGAATTCTAGCTTATTAGTAATATTTATAACCCTATTACCTTGCAGATACGTTTACTAGATAATATGAATATAATAATACGTTCGATTCATGAAGATTATGTAAATTGCCACTCATTGTCTATTCACCACAGATTAGCTATTCATTGTGCATTCTCTACGTGCATCACAACAGACGTATTTTATTTATAATTTTCATCAAGGAATCTTGCTGTAGCAATTAACTAAATACGTACCAATACTAGTATTAACCATTTGTACGCTGTGATATTTTCCCGGGTAGTACATTTTGTAAAATTCATTAAAGTGATACACAAAAATCAAACCTCATCTGAATTTCCATTTAAAAATTAGCAAATGTACCCAAGACCGCCACAATTTCAGCGTCCTTTTTAAGTATAATTATTCAGACAATCATAGCGGCAAAACCAAATAATAAAAATAAGTTTACTATCTGAAAACGTCTCGTATAGTAATGACAATTACAATAATAAATTACGCATGAACTCACTACAAATTTAGTTACCGGGCATCTATTAATGTCATTAAAAGTAGCCCTCTTAATATTTGTATACACTATGCATGCCCCTACCTTTTTATCTTAAAAATAACAGTTTAAAACAATATTTTATTCACAATTTTCACTTTTTCTATTTTTGAAATATCCTTGATGGCGCCCCTAAACACATGGCACCCAGAGCAATTGCCCGTGTTGCCAGTAGCTTGAGCCAATTTATATGTACCTTATACAAGAAGAAAATATATATTTTTTAAATATGTAGAAAAGGTCTAGAAAGTTAAAAATGTGCAAGATGTCATTGAAAATATGTAAACGTTTGACCCAAAAATAAAGTATCTACTTAGCAGGGCAGCATTGATAGTTTCTATCATTGAAAGTATGATGCTAGTTAGGAAAGATCTAACTATGTTCACGTCATAGTATGATCATGGTATGACGTGAGAGATCGATTTAATAAAGATATCTTTATTAGCATAAATTACTTACTTAATATGTTTAATTTAGTCAGTAAGGCAATCTGTATGAGTATATGTATAACTTACCTTATTAATATGAATATAATACGACTGAGAGGAAACACACGTTTTTCTTTCTGAGTTATTTGATCAACGTTTATAAAAGAAATTATATTTGGAAGCAGATGCTTTAATGGATTTTAAATACATCCTTTTATCACGCTAATACTAAGTTTTTCATAGATTTTTGTTAAAGCTAGTTCTGAGAAAAATATTAAGGATATAAATTAAATTGTTCTTAGCAAAGTGTTTGACTCAATTAACATGTTATACTTTGCTCCTTCGAATAAACTCCCTAGTTATCCACTCTCGTAGTTTTCTTTCCATAATGTATTTGATATTTTCATCCACTCGTGATGTATAAATACCCTGTCTTCTATCAGACTTTCAGTTTCTTCAAGTTAACTCTGTGCTACTTGGCGGAAATATTGAATTTTGATTAATTCGATAATGCCTGGTTGCAAAGTTACAGCAGCGCTACCTAAAGAATGTCCTAAATTTGACCAGAATACCTTTACGACAATATTTCGCTTTAGCAATTGAAAATTTTTCCAGTTCATGTCAAAAATTTAACTTAATTTATTTTTTTGTTATTAAATTCATCTTCATTTTCCCATAAAGTATAATTATTATTCCCACAAAAACAGCTCAAAAAAAGATATTTCTGAGAGCCTTTATTATAGTTAGAGCAGCTAATCTTTAACCAACTAAAACTGGCACTCCTCGAATATTGATGATTATTCATGTAATATTTTATTGCCATTAATATCTATTGTTTTTTAATATACATTTATAATAATTATCGGAAAATTATAGTGTTATTAAAAGCTCAACTCCTTTAATACCTCTGGTCTTATTAAATAACATTAAACAATTGTACTAACATACCAATTTCTGTCAACATTAGTGTTTTTGCAATGGAATAATTAATTTTGTGTCATTAAATGGAATAGGCACATCAAAATATAATAGATCTACTATTTTAGAACCGCAGAAACACCATCCACGCAAAAACATAAGTTGAAGGGATATAAAAAATTGTTATGTAAAACATGAAAGGAGTAAAACTAGGCCAGAGAGAAAGGCTGCAGTAACAAATATGAAAATACTTATTACCTATTATTGTTACGATTATATACGCTCCATAAATTGGTTTTTTGCGACACTGCTTATTTTTCGACATCAGTCATTGCGATCTCTGCGAGAAGCAATTTAAAATGGACGAGTAGACGCTGCAAAATTTAAATTGACGTCAGATAAGTAATTAAATAAAAGCTTTTAATAAATGTCATACAAACGTAAAATTAGGATTACTGATATAATTTATAATACTTGTTAAATAATGTTTTTTATTATGATTCGCTAATTTTTTGCTGTCATGGTGATTGAAATTATGGTTTTGGCAGTGAAAAAATGTTTATAGCCATATGAAACAAAAATATTCTATTTTTAATAGAGCGTAATATGGTAAAACCATATTTTTTTCTCATTAATGAAGTGGTCTGACTAGGTCTTTACCTACTTTTTTACTTCCTTTTCTCAAAGTTTACCTGAACTTTGGAAGCGGATGGGGAGCCCCTGTCACACCAAAATTCATGCAGTGGCGGTGGAACCGACTGAGGAATATACTATATATAGGTAGACTGCTTGGATTTTGTTTATCTCTTTACCGACTGGTGGGATTCCTGCGTCCTGGAAGTCTGTCCGGTACAATCCAGAGGATGTACTCAGCGGAATTAAAGGATGCTGGCACGACCTGAGAGAATGCGATGCTACAGAGAATTCTTGGGGCATTAAGTGGTGGCTATATACTCCACATATAGAGCGAATATGACAGAAAGAGATATCTAATAAATTTTAAATTTTTACAAATATTACTAAATAATATATATTAAGTACATTTCCTAAATTTAAATAAACATCAAAATAATAATAATATAAAAAAATTCACTTAAATTTATTTACATGATATACTATAATATATTATATTATACTATTTTTTCTTGGTAGCCGAGAGGTTAACGCGCAGCGCTTCGGAGCTGTCAAATATTAAACGGCTATCGAGTTTTAAGATACCCATAGATGCAGGACTGTATCCACAATTAATTATGAACCAATTCCCGTGAAAAAAAATCTGTTAAACAGAATATGCCTTCACATTGCGGGAGATTGGAGTGAACCATTTTTTTTCCTATGTGCTGTATGCTTCAATGTCGGAGCGAACATGGTTGACAAAAAATACTAAGTCGGCCTAATGTTCTATGCATTTTGTTATATTTATCATCATGAATTTTTGCATGATATTTTAATGGCCAAATAACTAGAAGTTAATTATTTTTATCATGTCTACGTTGAAAGTGGAGTAAATGCACAAACACAATGTAAATATGTCCGTTTGATTAAGAAATAGAGTATTCATACATTTAATAGTAGTTTTGATCAAATGATTTTCATTATCTCACATTTACAAACGACAACGATATTATTTTATAAAATATATTTCAGGAATACTTTGTTTTTAGTATCATTTATATAATATAATAATTGCTACCATTTCCTTCCTCGTCGTGTACAAAGAAATTTGTAACAGAAATCAATTATCACACCCAATTTATATAATTTAATAACCCGAATTATATTATTCTTAAAAATTCTACTTTTTATCGTTAACTGTTTTACGGTAAGGCTATTTTTAAATATGTTGAAATTTTATGGTTGTATTTAATTTCGTTCATTGATTTTTCGTGACGTTTATTTCGTGTTCTTAAACCATCGTTGAATCTTACTTATACAAAACGAACATAATTTATTGATCTGTTAATCTTTATTTAATTGTTATAAATATTTTCCTGTTCGTCTTGTATATGCATCAAATATTTTTTCTCGTGATTATCTGGCTCTATTTGTTGGTTCCTAGTTTTATAATTAAAAGATACTGGAAAACTTGAATTCATAATACTCACGTCACTAATTTGAGGATATTCATAGAAAAATCTCGTATTATAATACATTATAATAAAATAATGAATAAGTTTAGTAAAAAAATGTTTATTTCGTATTTAATTGCAGTCGCAAGAAATTTGTTTTTAATATAATGTCTCCTAAACATTTTCCGTTATTTCGCTGGCACTCTTTTGAGGCAACATTTCTAAGAACTGCTCGTCACGTGTTCTCCATGATCACTACTATTTCTTCCAGAATATTTTCTTTTAATGGTCCTATGTGGAAGGATTTTTACTGTATACCTTTGATTTATGATTGTCCTGCAAGAAAGCGTGTTGATGTCACTCCCATCTGGGTATGATTATTTCAGTGAAAATGTCACAAATAACGAGTAAGGGTATGTTAGACGCGTGAAACAATCACTTCATCCTGCTAAAACCAACAAAATCTTACAATGCCGGCGTGAAAAAGTTGTTAATCAAGCATTTTGAAAAATACTATTTATAACACAATCAGGCTTGACTTATGGTTGATGGCGCCCTGAGCGATTTCGGCGTCCCTTTTGAGTAAAATTATAAAAAAATCACAAGGAAAAAACTAAAAATATAGATTATCGTGATAAGAAAATAATATAGTATTATTAGAATTATGATAACTTCGTGAATATTATTAATCACGAGGGCTAAAAGAAAAAAAACAATAAACCATAATTTTGCAAAAATTATAAGATGTTACATTTCGGTATTGTGATATAAAGATTTCAAGTAATTGTGTGTTTTTTATGTGTCATTAAAAAATAACCACAAAAAAAAAGATTTATTTTTTTAGTGACCCTTTATGCAGATATTATATTCTTAATGGCAATGCAAACATTCCGTTTTCCAGACACACGCACAGATAAATATTATACTTATTTAAATAATGATTATTATACTGCAAACATACGAATGTGTTCATTTAGCACGAACAAGCTTATTCAAACTATTGGCCGACGAACCGTCGCTCGACAGACTAATAACGGAAATAATTTCTTTTATGCGAATACAAATTTGCCTTTCGTATATTAATATTGGACTCGAGTGCCAAAATTAATTATGGACTACGGGAAATTTGTAATATACTACTTTAGTTTGCAAATATAAGAATTGTAACGAAAGGGGAAGATTATGCTAGTATTTTTTCTAATTATTATCATATTTTCAACTTTTAGCTCATTACTTCAATATATTTTTAATTCTAATATTGTTAAAAATTAGTACACATTTCACGTATTACTAGAAATAAACTATGTTTTATTTTTCCATTCTGTACTATAGAACTGTTGTTAAATGTTGAACGGACTATGCAGCCACTTATAACTGACAAAGTGAAGCTGCGACGATGGATCTGGCTCGGCCACATATTGCGGATGCCACAAGAAAGTCTGAACCAGACCT
>JAGVSQ010000995.1:6450-32412 GCA_022683975.1 Rhyacophila evoluta
TATTTTTGTCAAACATGTCATAAATATTTATATTTACTTGTGAAGAGCTGATTATCATTGTTATGTATTGAAATTGTTTATAACATATACATTTCAATATTGATTGCAAATAATAATATAGGGTTAAATAAACTATTGTCACACAAAGCTATGATTTTTAGGCAAATGGTCGCCAATACAATGAAAATTTGACATTTTCTCACTTAAATAACATTAAGAAATTCTGCATTCAAAGATAATAAATATGCATAAAGTGTAATACAAAATTTATCAAATTATCATATTTATTTAAATTATAGGATTTATATCATTATATCCGAAACTCTTCGAATCTTCCAAGCATAGTGATTTAGATCATTTTTGTTTTTATATAATAATTTCTTCAACGAATCTCTTTTGAAGTCAGTGGTATAACCAATTTTTCTTTCGATAAGTGCTATTTTCATCAATTTCTGTGTGTTTGAATCACATATTTTTTGAAAATATTAATTTTGTTGTTCGATAAAGGTTGAATGTTTGGATATACATTTTTCTAAAAATCAAGGCTTAACAAGATCACTTGCTTTCCTATTCATATTGAATGAAAACATCATTTATTGCTTTGACAAAGCATTTATTTATTCATAAAAATGAAAATGTACCCGAATACCAATCCATAATTTTGTGTTTGGCTTAGTGTACCAATTCCTTGTAGCATATAAAAAATAAATCTTAATTTCACATTCTGATTAAGACACTTTTATGATTTCACACTTAAGAAATTGAGCTTTATAATGCAGCTAGGCTGTGTTTTACTTTTCCAGTAATTTATTTAATAAATTCTCTCTAAGATTAAATTTTGTTTTACTATAAATTATTTCCTGAACCCATCCTATCAAAAAAAAAAATAGGTACACCAAACCACTTCAACAACAAGAAACAGATGAGATCACAGAAGTTTGAAAATAATGAATATGCTGCAAGTGAGATTAACAAGAAGCTCATAATCAACCCTGAGAATAGTAGGCACAATTCAGAAACACAGGCTTATATTTTTGCTCGACGTAAAAATATTTAATTTCAATGTTTTCATTACTATTCATTTCTTATTTTTATACCATGTCGGCTCCGGAAAATAAATGTCACGACAGATTGTTTCAAGAGGGTTTGTTGTCAACCAATTATCCAACTCAATAGGCAACCAACCTTGCATTTAAAGATCTTTAAAAAACTCACAATCTTCAGCTCTAAAGCGCACATAGCTATTTCTAGGCCCTTTATAGAACCGATTGATTACATGAAGTTTTTTACATCTTCATATTCTTGTATTATGGCAGTATGCTCACTACATAAATTATCTTGAACTTGTTTTTTACTGTTGGGATTCATTAACAACATCATTTTCCATAAATTGGTTTATTAAATACAACGTTTATACAATTAACATGGCTAATGACATTATGACTAAGTGTGGCGATAGAATGAGACCATCGTGATGATCAACAGCATAATAGTCAACTAAAATTAAATCAACTATTCTAATACTATAGTAATCATTATGATTCTAAAATTCAGTGATATCAATTTAGTCAGAGGTATAATATTGTTTAATACCATTTGTAAGTAAGTGATACATTGAAAATAATCTCTTTTTAATGTTTGAAACAGACTTTTATTTGAGTTATATCAATGTAAATATGTGCTCTTTACTACATATCAATGTATAATATTTAAGTAGTTTCAATTATATTTTAGCATGTATGCATACAATAATTACTTATAAAAAATATACTATATTTTACTGACAGATATGAAATAACAGTATTATTTTGAATATATAAAAAAAGAAAACAATTTCGATTTACCAAATGTAAATAATATGATTGTGTTAAGATGACATTCAGATATTAATTAGCAAATCAAAGGATTCTTATTTTTTTTATTATTTCAAATATAATATACTAAAACAACACAAAATTAAAATGTAAACACGGGGTATGTCTTTAAAGTAAGGGTTTGGGCCAGAATATTGGAAATATGAAAAAACAGTCACAGTAAATACGGAAAGCTGCAAACTTCTCATCTGGATTTTAATACCACAATATTTAGGTAAGATCTGTCAATAACTTTGGAGTAGTATGATCAGTATGGTTCCAATGTAGGGCTGTATGATGTTACGAATAAAAATAGATTTGCCATTGGATTCTAGTGTGTTGCAGGGGAGAATAAAAACAGTGAATTTGAATCTATAGTGTAGTATTATGGCAGTATACCTAATATATGGGTCAAAAGAAAACAACATTAAGCGGAACTTTTGTATCATTTCTTGCAATTCCTAGAATGGATAAGCTCATACAATTAGATTGACACCACCACTCTAAATAGAAGTAATGGAAGTAATTCTTCACTTCATAAAAATTTAAAAGCTTAGGATTATAAGAATGTAAAACTATGATAAAAAATTGCTTACCTTGCATACTATTCAAAATTTGTAAGCCTATAAAAATAACTATCAATGTACTGCACATAAATAATTGTTCTAACAAATAGACATACAACAAAGATAACCTAAACATATATATTTTTGATAAATTCCATTTGAAAGGTATTTTTTCTTATGTCATTTTAGTGCTTCCACTCAAATGGTTTAAAAATACCTAATAAATAAGGCACAATTTTGATGAACCCAACCTTGTTTATTCCATAAAAGGCAATTGAAACCAGTACTGTATAAATTTACTATAAATCACAAAATTTCCAATACAATACAAAATACTTTATCATGTAGAGATCTGTTTCAAATAAAAAATATCTGACTTGTGAAAACCAATACAAACTAGTTATAGCTCTTTGGCTACATATGATAGCTGAAAATGAAGTATTAATCAATAAAGTTTAGGGCATTTATTTCTTTGTATTTTTTTCTAAAAAAAGATTGGTGACCAAAAACATGGAAACATTGAACAAAACAATTTTAGCTATCATATTTTGAATGAATAGAACAAGATGTCAAAAATGTATACATAAATAATCAATTATTTTACTAACATAAAATTAATAATGGTAGACAATTAATACAATTCTACTATTAATGTTAAAGATTACATATTACGAAAGCTTAAAATGGTAAATAATAAATTCACTAATGCTAAATGAATCATGAACAGAAATAAAATTAAAAATAAGTTACTGTATGAATCAATTCATAATTTAGAGACTACCCAGGTTAAATTGAATTCCGTTTCTATATGAATCAAAAATATGTTTTCTAATGTCAGTAATTAAAGTATTTCATTTTAGAAAATATTTCAATCCTAACACATTATTTTATATTATTCATCATCGAGATTTTATGGCAAATTTATTCAAAAACCTCTACGATATACATATTCTCTTAAAGTATTGACCAAATTTACGAAATCATCTGATGAATGATAAAGTTGAAATTATTTAAGAAATAATAAGCAACAATTATGATACAAGAATCGCTGAAAAAAATTATCTTCCAAAATCCTACTATTTTTAAATATATTACTTCAATTAAAAAAATACAACGGTGATGACTGGTATACAAATAAAAGACTTAAAGCTTATAGAAACAGTAAAATAATAAAATATGCCATGTCAAATATTCCCTCTAAGACGAAAGAGTTTCTTCTGCGCAAAAAAACTGAACAAGGGTAGGCTACCCTACATTGTGCAGACCAAGAATGGAGTAGGATCATTTTGCGCACTTTTGACTAACATCATTTATAAAATACGAAATTGTTTATTATATTCTACGTACATAAAATCATTATAAATTTCCGTCAATAGGTATATTAAATACATCGGGTAAAAAAAAAGATAGACTGTACGCTAGCCTTTCTATCTGTGCAAAACTTTCAAAAGTGCTGTGCAACCGCACACACGCGCAGCTTAGAGGGAACACTGGTCATGTCTACGATTGTATCAAAGTTATATAAAGATTTAAATTTTAATTTTGTATTCATTCATTAATTTTAATCGTATATTCAAATTTATTTAAATCCTGCATTTGTGCAAGAAATACATAAAAATGGTAAAAACTATAAAATTTGCATTATATTTGTAGATACATATTTTCACCACAACAAGTGAACTTCACAAGATCAAAACAATTTTACATTATGAATACTAGTTATAAATATAGCACTGTTTATAAAAAAAAGCCCAAGACAAGAGAAATTATGATAAGACATTTGATTGGAACATTTAGTTAGTGCCATTTATGCAAAGATTAAATTGACCTTTAAGATCAAAAACATCAAGATGCAAAGAAAGAAATCTTCTGCTATTTTTATCAAACCAAACGAGTGCAACCACTATCAGTAAAGTTTTCACATATAATATAAAGTGGTATTAACATCGACTCATAATGATTTTCAACAAATAAAAACAATCTATTGAAGCTCTTTTTATAACAATAAATATGTGTATTTCTTTCCAATTTCGTAATATATTCTTTTGCCATAATGATTTTTTCTTTTTTTTGTGTGCAATTGATGCTTTAATAATATCAGGGTCTCATAAACTCTGTGTAAGAAAATTTTCAATATGGAATCTACAAAATGATATTTCTAAAAAGTGTATTACTTAATTTCTTATGAATTATTTGATAAAATGAATAAAATGATGTAGTGATCAGTATAAAAATTAACAATCACAGATATTGATAATACCATTAACCAGCGGCGCACAGGAACTTGACAATATGGTGGTTGTCCGGTTTTAAATCACATTAAAGATGGCGTACCGAATCCCCCTGTGAACGTGCTTGCCATCAACAAACTTAATATAAAAGCAGACTGATAAACTCAGTCGCAAAAGCTACTCTGGGAAATAACACTCATAATATCAATATTCTTCATATTAATTATAGCCAGCATATTTCACACAGTGAAAATAGAGATTTAATGAGTCAAAAATTTAAGCTTAATATATGATTTATGAGAATTCACTATTCATTTTTAGAATTCAATTTTTTCTTTATTAGTAACTAACTTTCTGGCATATTATTTAATCAGCTTCAGATGATGAGTGAAAAATTGGCAAATCTCATCAGCTCATAGTCAATTTAGTGTAGTATGAGTATCTTGTGAGTAATATTGTAAAGTGTTACTCAATTATGCGGTGATTAATTTAAAAAACAAAATTTGCGAAGAAAGTGTTTCAAGAATATTTTTTTAGAAAATAATATGCCACTATTACTCTATTTGAATTAATTCCAAAAAATTTGTATGAACTCATATTCAGCTAATTTGTGACATCTTTAGAAACTTAAGCGTTTTCAATTTTATTTTTCAAGTCAAGATTTTAATGGTTTCTTAACATCAAATTTAATATAATAACATTCGGTGTATATATAAATACACCAAAAAAAATCTACTTTTTTTCAGAAGGCCTACCCATATTATTCTAATACTTAAATAAATGACACATTTGCACCTAACATAGTTTTCACACAACTAATAAACAGCTTCCTCTATAGTTGATCGAATAGAGACTCACTTATGCTCGCTAAACAATTATTTATTATATCACGGAATGCCTTTAAGCTGTAATTTTGTCTTTGAGAGGATCCAGCTCTTCAGAGTTATCATCTTTGGAAGTAGCATCGGTAGGAGTCCTGCCGTTGAGTGCTGGAATGGGTTTCACACCATCATTCCAGGGTTGCAATTCTCCGGATCCAAAGAACAGGAATGTTAAAGCTCCACACATGTATGTTCCAGCCAAAATCCAGAATACAATCTGCCACTGACCATATGTTTGCTATAATAATAATGAACAAGCAATAAGTCATTTGAAACTTATTTCTGAAGATTTTTATTAAGCTCGGTTATTAGCATCCAAGTCGTGTTCACAAAAACTAACTACGTCATATTCAATATGGTAGTTTTATCCTAATTAAAAACGTACCAGGGCCTTATTTAATTTTTTTAAACATCCCCTATCCCTTTTTTTCGTCACATTGAAGAAAGTATTTCTTAATATTAGTAGTTTGAATGTTTAAAAAGTGTATTTGTTTAATTTACTTCAAAAGTTAGTTCCATGCAAACAATTGGCAGTGCGGCGATCTTGCCTCACTACCCCAGTGATTATAAACATTTTAATGAGGACAATATTTAAATTAGGGCCATATTCTTATAATTGGAAATGAGTACTGATACTACAACAATTGTAAAGATATAAATTGAGTATTCACTAGAATTAATTTATATCTTTTAAAACTAAGAAAATATATGTCTTAGCAGTCCTCTATTGTAAAGCATTTATAATTCACGAATTGTGATTATACAGAGTTCAACTTACATCTGTATAAATAAGCAAATGTTGTTTTTCATTTGTATTCACATATTTCGAAATAACCAAATTCTTCCGAAATAAATCTGTAATGACACCTACACCTTAGAGGTCTTATAATATACTATGTGAAAATGATACAATAAAGATATTTGCCAACCATTAAAATATAATATAAAAAGCATATGATATATTCATTTTTTAAAATGAAACTTTGTATATTTACATTATTTTGTGTCAATGTTCCAACCATGTACGTTGAGAGGAAGCCTCCAGCAGAAGAAAGAGTATTAGCCATACCGAATATTGTTCCTGTAAATTAAAAAAAATCATATTTTAACCGTTGAATTTCAAGGAACAAAATTCTTTTTTGGGGTAGACCAAAATAGAGTCCATCAGGATACGGTCATGACTTTCTTTGTTGGACATCAAGTGAGGTTTTGAAATACTACTTCTCCAACGAAAACACTTTTTAAAATAATTTACGTTTATGTGATAAACAGAAATATCCAACAAAAATGGTAATCCTGATGTATAGAATTGTTATTTGACATAATTGAACTGTTGTAAAATGGTTTACTACCCACCAATAAACTTACTGTCAAGTTTTCTCAATAAACTGAGTATCTTTTCCAAAACATTCCTAATCTCACCTGAATAGTTTGGTGCAATATCCAATCCGTTGCCGAGGTATCCACCTGTCACTCCGCCGTTGATGGTGAGGGCAATGGTGAAAATGGCGACAGACCAAACCCTGTCATACCCCAAGTATACCTGGGCCACCATAAACAGAGATGGAATACCAATGGCTGAAAAGACGAAATGATTGATTTAATATTTACATTACTTCTGGGAAATTAGGTAACTCATAATTCCATACTGGAGGCCATGAGTATTGATACCAGCGCCCTTAATAATTATATAATGTATGTAGATAAGTAGAACAATATATTTTTTAATAACTATTAAATATTTTCAGATGACACGTGATTAATAATGAAATCAACATAAAAAAAATGTTACAAAACTAATGTGACAAAATCTGTATTTAAACAAAATAATGATGTATGATAGGCACTGTAAACATAAACCAACCGAATGTCGTAAAAATCTTTCTCGTGGCAGTGGTGCTCAACTTTTCAGTTTTCCGCAAGAAATCAGCCAGGTGGGAAGTAACAAGAGCAAATGCGTATTTTCCCAGGTACGGCAAAGACGAGAGTAAGCCATTCTGAAAATTAAAATTAAACACCAAATTAAAAATGTGGATTAATTGGTTTTCCTAGCAACAATTTTTTAAATCTTAATCATCAAATTGTAGTGTTAACCAATATTTATTTAAAGGTATATCTATATATATGTAAGTAAATATATAAAAAATCTTTAAATAATAATGAAGATAGTCCAAATATGGAAAAAGGCCCACATACTTTATGCAAAGTGAACAATTTTTTTAGCATTTCTCCAACTTTTATGAATGTGATTAGTTTTCATCACAACATATTTTTAAGCAACACAATTACATAATTATACATCGATAAAATCCTTTCATAAATGTTTGTCGGTGGCCAAATCACAATAAGTTTGACTCTACGAAAATTTTAGAAGATGTTTGCGTATTGTCATAATCCTGACGTAACATTTACTGCATTAAAAAAGATCAATAATACAATAAAAGGGATCAGAAATTGTATGTTCTTCGACGGATTCAACGTACGAATTTTGTAAGAAAAAATTAACATGACTATTTTCCACAACTCTCTAGTGAGGTTATTTACATTAAATTTAATGAGGATGTAAAGATAAATAACTTTTTACAAATTATACAGGAAACAAACTAAAGCTTCTATTTACGCAATATTTTATTTGAATCTCAATTATATTTTACACATTCTTCAATCACATCACAATAATGTAAATGTCTACATCAAATTAATCGATATACTTTCTTATATTAGATAAATTATTACAGTCCAATCAGAATTTTAAATAACCCCCCCCCCCCCCCTCCGTCATATATTTCAAATTGTTTATGCTCAATTATTGATATACAAGTATTCATAACAAAGTTCCCGCATTAACAAAAAAAAAAAACATAATATAAAATATACTATCACAAGATATTTATTTTATTTCACGACCCTAAAGATACATAATTCATTTTAAACTAAGCAAAAAGGTTAAAGGAGGCCTAGCTAGGTACGAGTACAATACAATTACTTCGACAGCAACTAGATAACCCAATCACTTTGAAGAGGTCATGACAATAATATGATAAATGATTTGATTTGTCAAACAAGTCTAGAGTCTAGACGTAATAAATGTCTCATTAAATTATAAAATTTTGACATCGTTCATTTTTATTTTTACATGCCTGTCTTCATAAAATAATATTTAGTCAAAAGTCGATTCAAATAAAATCCGTACCAGATAATTTAAACTAAATTCAACACTATTAAAAAGTATCGCTTTCCATTTTGAAAAACATTAGATCGGATGGCAAACATTTCTCATAGTATTTCCGATTCCAACACTATGCTTTTAAAAATATGTTTACTCCGTGGTGGTATTTCTCTTTTTGCGAAAGCGTATATAGTTTCATGTGCGCCCATTTATACCACTAAAAATATCTTACCGTGACAAAACAATGTGAAGACATCGCCGAGCAATGCGAGTCAACGTGCATGCAGAGAAAATTACGTGCGTGGATATTATAGATTCACGCGCAAGTATTTGCACTAAGTGAAGATTTCCGAAAGTGATTTGAAGACAGTTACATTATTGTGTTGGCAACGAAGAGTGCAAGACAATGTATGGAGGCTATAATTTATAAACGCAGCCAAGTTGGCAACGGGTGCTTCCACTTCTCATATATTTTGACGCGATCTTTGAAGTGTTGGTTATCAACTGCACTCAGGGATACCGCGTAACTATATGCGAATCGGAAATTGCGATTTCGGGATCGAAAAAATATGTTTTCCAAAATCTAAGAATTAAACAAATGATCTGACCATAAAAACGAGCAGTCTATGTATTGTATTGCCGATTCCAGCGGATCTACTTTTAAAAGCATGAATACCAGAAATGAGTGTAAATATCTTTGTATGCAATGGAGAGTATTTAATTCTCCCACTGATGACGTCGCATCCGTCGATATCATACAGAAATGACACCATAGCACTCCTAAATCGTCTTTAAATCATCTATTTTTTTCATGTTTTTTTATCATTGCCTTCAGTTTTAATCTCAACACAAATCTTTTGCTCAATAGAGATAAAAAACAGATTCTTAACACATTCGCATCGGGATAAATACACCCAAAATACGCGCAGCGGCGGGGCTGACGTACGTCACGAAATTTCCAAATACGTTCTAATACAAATATTAATACGAATACAAATACCTTAATACTAACTACTTAAACTTAAATAGGTTTCTTATTTCGTAGTTGTATGATGAATAAAAATAATTATAGTAACTATACTCATATTGAGATACGCTGTTGTCGCATCTTAGTAAGTCTGCGAGGGACGAAGTTACCAAAAACTATAATACAATGGTGCGGGCTAATCGATTCTCGCGATGCTATGACTCAGTATATTGTACACTCCATAAAAAAGCGAAGCGTAATGGTTAACCGAGAGTAATCATATATTCGCTACAACAGTGGAGTCCGTAAAATCATGTTATTCGTCAATATATTCGACATTATCAACTGACAGTTCTTCATAGTTTTGATATTAAATAATGGGTTCATCAGTGGCTCCAGGTAAAATGTTTAGTTAATGTGACAGATAAATAAAAAAAAAACACATCTGGAAGGGAGCAAAATTTTTTAGAAGTAGTGAGAGCTAAAATAACGAGAAACCATTAAATCTGGAAGGAAGAAAAAAAAATACAGAAAATATGAGAACTAAAAAAGTAGAAACTATAATTTCTGGAAGGAAAATAATAAGAAGGCGAAAGAGTTAGAAAACGAGAGATTATGGAGGGCGATTTTAATTGCTCCATGGCTCTTCATATGTAGCTATGCCATTGGGATTCATATCAATATCTGGTAATCAATAGTAACAGATCTATTTTAAGATTCCGTAGAAAATAATAGTATATTTAATTTACATATTGATATTTTGCGTTGTATCTGTAATTATCCGAATAGTACGTCAATTTAAATAAATCATACACCGAGAATGAAATTATTTTATGTCTAAAAATGCAAGATATGGATTGAACGATTAATTATTAACCAATCTTCGTAAACATAATTTGTCAACATAACTCATCAAATTGTGAAGATTCTTATACTCCACATTAGAAATGGGCATGGTTAAAAAAAACAATATAACACAAAAAACACTGTATGCACTGTTGATCGTGACAAATGAAAATAAATTATTTAATATTTACAAGCGCCTGAAAATTTCTTCTTTAACAAACATTTACCAACAAAGGCGGCATATTTATTCAGCATTTCTATGGTTGCGATAGTGGGAAATAAGTGGAAACGTTTTCCGTAGGCGGCCAAGATTTATACTCTTAGAAAACAAAATGGTGTACACCAATGCTTTACGATAAAGCACGACACACTATGATAATCGTCTCAAAATGTAATTCTTTCTCGGTAAACAGCCTACACGTTGTATTAGTATTATGATATGTGCGGAGTAAAACACAATCCATCATGGGCAGACTAATTACAATGATCAATTTGTTAGACTTGGTAAAAAATACAATAGCACATCGCAGAGATATGTAACACATACAATAATTTTGCTAATTGTTTCTTAATAATATTGAAAGCCTAAAACAGCGGTCGGCAACCCAAACATATTGAATCACAATCATAACACTTAATTTTAATGACCGCCGACCGACCATTTTAATTTGCAAACTAAAATAATATGTCTCACAAAATCGGTCTCTTTATTGTGAAACAGTCCGAAAAAACTTTCACACAAAAAAAAAAAAAATCTACTAGATATAAAAGAAAAACATCGTCATTCATAAGTTTTTCTTTCTTTTCACGTCTAGGAACAACAAAGATAGAATTGAAACGGTTTACAAAGATTGTTTTCCACTGTTTTACACGGTAAGCAATCAGTTAGTACACAATTGTAATATAGTAATAAATTAATAATGGTCGGTGTTAAATGTAAATGACCTTATACAAGTGATGAACAGTATGCCCCGAAGGAAAACTAAATAGTTTAAGTAACATTGTGCGTAGTTACCTACGTACGAGGATACTAAGTTTTTTCTTTTATAATATCGCACATAGATACCACTTTTTAAATTAAATTCCAAAAGTTGGACTACTCATAACACAACCTATAAATATTTTAATGAGCGCGATAAACACATTACTTATAATAGTAAGCTGGCAGTAATTATTGGCTGAAATAGAATTTTTTTTATTACTGTTTAACTTTGTATGTACGTGTAAACTGAAATTCCACGAAATATCATTTGAAAGGAATGAAGGAAAAAAAAGTCAAGATGTCTTGTTAAATTTTCGTTGTGACGAAACATCGAAGTAATAGCGTGCATTTTTATAAGCTTTTACTCAGTTGTTATGTTATTTAAGGCCGTGTTCAGTGGCGAATTTATCTATATGCGCATCAAGCGCGCGCCTGGGGCCTCATAATTGAAAGGGCCTCCGAAATGACGAGGAGCGGCTCTAAAAAATACTAAAAAAAAAAAAAAAACTATAAAATTTTGGATGAACGAATACAGGAATTTTCATCTAGTGCGAGACCTAAAAAACGAGAAATCATAAAATTCTGAACGAAAGTCAAATATTGTATTTTCATTAATCGTACTGTATATAAAATTGTAAAGCATACTAAATTTTTGCATGAACTTTGAATGACGTCATAACACGGAGTTACATTACACTATGATTTCATGGAACCATATAAACGTATTATTCGAGGGCTGCTTGTCTTTGGAATTGAATTGTGATATCGATGCAATATTTGTAAGCCAGCAACTTACCCTTATTTATATGGGGAGACGTACAGGGATATGACATGAACGTATACTATTGTAGATGGATCGACATATTTCTACGAGAAGAAGCCGTCCAAGCGATATGCAGGCAACCAATTCATGTTTATATAGAGGCGGTACATCTTGAATATATCGATACTTGGCAGCAAGAACATGTTAATTAATATAAAATTTTCAGTATGATTTATCACCAACAATTAGTAAATTTTATCAGTACATATAGATAGATAATAATGAACAATATTAACCATAATGGACAGAAAACTAAAGAACAAGGACTTTTTCAAGGCCACGTTTATTTTTAAATTAATTATACTTTAATTACTATGCATATTTATTTGAATTTCGAGAGTGCGTAAAATAGCCCTTTTGGTTTTTTTTCTAAAAAATGGCGGCAAATTTAAATATAAACTGATTTGGGACAATATATGCACAGTTAAGTCATTATTGTTAAGAGTTTACATTTGGAAGAATGAAGGTCAAAAAATAAAACAAAACGATGGAAGCAGATCAAGACGTACGGGTATATTACTGAAAAAACGAAGATAACTGGTAGAGTAGTATATCGAAGCAATTAATTAATTCAGACATCTATTTAATAGCATATCTGAATTAATATTTTCTTGTGTCCGAAAAAATAGATATCAACGCAGTTTAGTTATTCTGGATAGTAAATTTTACAATATGTTCAGTGGCAAGTTTCATTTTTTGTGTTATCTTTCTAATACCAATTTTGTTTATCAAAATAATTTTGGCTTGCAATAATTATAATCGACCAAATCGGATTCGGCATCTTCTTAATAAAGAACAAATACCCAGCGGTCAAAAGTAATCAAAATACATGGTTACTTTTTTCAATTTTAACTTTTTTTAAATTTGACATTAAAATGAATGTGGATGATATTATTTGTTAGCTTTTTTTATAACACATAAAAAATATTGAATAGATTTTGGAGTACATGACATTTTTATTGCTTGCCCGATTATGCATCTGTAGTATTACACATTATATTGAACATGTAAGTGTGAGAAATAACTTAGTATCCATAAAATAAATAAAACATATAGAACGATGATTGAAATATTATTCTGAGAATGATAATTTGTAAAAGTTATAAGCAAATTGGGCGTTTTGTAATTTTTGTAATATTGTTATATAGTATTTCGAAATCGCTTCGGAGATTCTTGGAACAAAACCTCGGACCAAATAAACAACCTCGTAAAAGGACTTGGGGTTAGTCATCCAACAGTCATCACCATCGTCGTCATGTGCGTAACATTTAATTTGAGTAAGTGGTACATATCATACAAATGCGCAAATACATTATCTGAATAATCAGTTGGAACGATTGTAAGAAATTTCGATTACAATCCCAGTATCCTAGTTATATAAAATTATTTTATCACTTAGTATTTATTGATTTTGTTTTAACTTTGTTAGATTGTCTTTGTATATTACATTTATTTTGCTTAGATTTAATTATATTTATAATATATATAGGAGGAATATAATGTTAATCATTTTCAAAGATCTCAGTGACAAAAGATAAATGCGAAATATATTGGCCAAGTAATTTATTATCAAGACATACGATTAAAATTATGCAAGCATTGAGCAACTCATTTTAATAATTGAGTATTATGCAAGAAAAATGACAATTTCCTCAGAAAGAAAATGTCTAGTATTATCCAACGTAACACTAGAAACTGCTATGGAATAATAATGCGTCACGAAGGCCTTTTTATAAGGTTTTATTCAGGATCGTTTTTTTAATGTTTAACATAACTCAACATATGAGCTTTTTGAAGCTCTATCTATTGATATGAAATTGTGAAAACGGTTACTGGATTGTTTGATAATAAATTTTACAATCACAACTTTCTCCGTTTAAAATAATTTAATCGATATACTATCGTAATCCATAAATATATTTATAAACATACGTGGTCCCTCAGTGTTCCCGATAATGCAAGATGTCCACGTTTCTATGAGCTTTAAATATTGTAGTTTCAAGGAAATACACAATAAATAAAACGGGAAATTCTGTGTTTTATAATTATTTACAATTATATTAATTTGTAAAAAAACACAATATTGATAAAAGTGTTATTATATTATAATGTCAGTTTTAAGTGTTGTATGACAAATGTATTGTGATACACAAAATGTTTCCAAAATAAATGGAGGATATAAGATACACCAGGGAATATTATTCACCGATAAACTTACAAAACAAAGACATAATTAATGAAAAATTATGGTGTGTATAATTTACAAAGTTAAATATTCAAATTTTTTCCTAACGAAACTATGAAATATATCAACAGGACTCATAAAAATCTAAGTAAATCGTTTGTCATAGTATTATATTACAGTAATTGATATTGGCTAACTTTTTACTGGTTCATCAAAATTGCGAAGTTCCTAAATATTATACATACGTATGTGCGTATTTATTTTAATTACATAACTACGTAATATATTTTATAAATCTGTTTTTAATAGCTCTGGTAAATTATTAATTACTTCCTTTGACACCACACGAAGATTATGAAATAAGAACAATTTTCTAATAAGACACGACAATAGTAGGTTTTATCAGTAAAGACAGCATTTAGCTACTTCTAACTAGTATTAACAAGAAAATATTTAAATTACTGTTGCATCGAATTTGTAAGACATCGCTGTGTTCTTGGTATTAATAATGATTTATCATTTTAACCAAAATCATTTTTTTTTTCGTATTTAATGGTTTGTATATTTTGTCGTAAAATTCTAAAGCGTTATGAAACAGCATATGCCACAATTATGAACCAATACATACTACTAATTGAAAAATCACCTTTTCATACACACTATTTTTGTAAAAAAGTTAAAATAATTAATATACACAAAGTGACTAAGCTGTCACTGCATCATTAATAACGATTTTTTAAATATAGAACAGGATAAAAAAAAAACAAATACTCTAGCCAGCGAATCTACTTAGTGACACTTGAAATGAGCTCTCAGCATATCATACTATCGTTACCACCGTATCATAGCTAGCACAAATAACGTAAAAAGAACAATAATAAGCTCGATGCCTTTCTCTCAATGTAAAAGCAACCCAAAAGGTAATTTGTTTTTGGATCCGTATATACCTTACAATCAATCTCGTTTACTTACTACGATAAAATCATTGTAAATGATTAAGAGATAACAAAAGATACTAATAATAGACAAGAGCTTTAAGTTTACGCATCCCAATGTTTGAATTCTGCCTACACGATCCGATACTTGTGGCATTATCAATGCCGTACCGTGGGCAGAAGGTACACTTATGCGAGTTTTTAAACTATTTGTTCACATATTTTCATTGATTCATTTACAGCTTGCAATTTTTTAACATGTCTTTTTCTGTTATATTTTACTAAGGATCTTATATTTGTATACCATACTTTTTTAATTTTTTAAATATCATTCATCACAGGTATAAAATTTTGCCAACTTAATTTATTTGTAACTCTCGTTAATGAAAGGCGTTCATCATATTCAGGAGCCCTTGTACAGTCCACAATCTGAACATTCGCTTCCCTCTATAGTATGATACAAACCAACCAATATGACAAAGGTGAACTTGAAATATGCTTTTAATTTTTATACAAAACAATATCAACAAAAACAAACAAAAAGGAAAGTTAACATGATCCTAGTTTTGTAATGTTATAAAACATTTTGGAAGTGAATTCTACGTAATATCGCAGTGATAGAAACCATTTTGATATATATCCCTATTCTTCTGCAATTCTTGAACAGTTAAATTATGAATTGTTTTCAATTCTACCGTTATGTCATATAACTATATAATTTTCATTTAATACGGATCTCACGTAGCATAATCGAATCGCAAAATCACTATTCAGGCCGATATATTTATGAAGTTCTTAAATGTAAAATATTTCGAAAATATTAAAGATAACTCAAGCATGAGAATTCATTCTTCACTGTACAAACTAATATTTTTTCAAAAACTACGTGTAAAAAATGCCACCAAGTCGAAAACAGTTTATTTTTATGGATAATAATTATGATATGATATAAGCTATGAATAAAATCGTTTTTGTGCATTCAGTTTTCATCCAGTTAATTAATTCAAACGAGTTCGCGGAAGCGTTGCAAATTTGCATGAAAATTATTGTTTTATGGAGTACCATACATATTGTGCAAAGGAAATATACTGTGTATCGTGATAGTACTCCTGTCATAGGATAAAACAGTTAATTAAATAATTCTACCATACAAAAGCGCTGAAAGTAATCCATTTTAAGCTCAAAATTCTAACGTCAAAAGCTTGTTCATATTTGTTATATTTATAAGTATCTTTCAACTATTAGATAAAATGATAATCTTTTTTCAAATCCATTAAAATGCTACAAATGGAAGCAGAAGGAAGTGACCGCAATAACTTTGTATAACATCGCATTTTTATATTTCATCATAATTTGTTATCAATTTATTCTAACAAAGGTCTAACCACAAAAATTTCTATAAGTCATATTGTCTACATTCGTACTACATTACGTACGTATAAAATACTATTTATTTTGCCACACACGTAATGAAATGACACTAAATTAGTTGGTTTTAATTTATTTCGATTAAATAAAAAAAATATCACTATTTCACGTAATTTTGAACCTTTGTATCCGCAGGGGAACATTTGGTGAATTTTTCTTATTTTTGAAGTACGATTATTCATAATAAAAACAACAAAGTATCCATTTAGATTAATATCCATTAATTAGGTTCCTTACTTACACAATTTCTAAGCCCAATACTTATGTATCAATATTTGATTATGAGACTAATATCCAAAACGAAAGATGAAATTTTCAAGAAGCAATCATCAATAAGATTCAAATGATTTTTTCTAATATTTTAAATATTCATGTTGGCGTAATCTTTGAAATAGAACATTTTCCGCCAAACATTTTTTTGTTCATTATGCTTATTTATTGTAATGGCAACATTGTAAATCTACATAAATTTTTAATAGTCGACTTTTTATTTTTATTTAACGTTGACTTATCCTGAAGTTAAATTTTTCATAATTTAAAAAATATGGCACATTTGATGTCCATATTTTTGATGTTTGCTGATGTTTGCTTAATTCATTACGATGTAAATTAAATTTCCTCAAATATATTTATATGTGTTGTTTCTAGTTATATTAGATTATATAAATTATTATAAAACTTCTACCAAGTTCATGTTATATGTGTCCAACTCAATCACGAGTCCTATGATACCTGAAAACTGGCCTATCGTAATAAGATAATGTCAAACATGTCATTATAAATTCGTTCACAGTAAAAAAAATCGTGCCACAAAATAAAAAAGGCCATCATCTTGTTTTTTTTCCCCAGTAAAAATATGTAAATGTAACAGCTCCCATTTGGTTTAATGTATTTAATACTGGCAACTTTGAATTAATGTGAATGCAGATTTTTTATTTTTAAAATTACAGAAAAAATAAGTAAGAAGTGGCAGATACCAACTTATTTAGGGTGATATAAAATAAAATATGTACATGCTATTCATCATCAGAAGTCATTATACTAATTTACTTTGGAAAGCTGTGTTCACAATTATTAAGGATATTTTTTTAGTAATCTATGTATTTAAACTTTTACACTTGGTATAATTAACTTAATATAATATATATAATAGTTCAAGTAAGGCTACTTAAAAAAACTCACATGGCTTAAATGTTACAATTAGAAAACTGCTGGAAAAACTTCAGACACGTTAAAATATGTTATAAGCCTATATATTATCACACATTTTTTTACCATGTCTGGTCCAAAATGTATGGATTTACAGTGTGGAAATCTGGTTAAAATGCAGTAATCGATTATAATTTTAATGTGAAGAGATTTAAATTAATATACAAAAGTGTCGCACACGGTGCAAACGACTTGCGTATTTAGCACGCAGATCATGAGCATTGAATAAAAAAACACTGTAGGTGTGAATATATTGTTAACACGTCATTTGGTCGGAAAATTCAAGAAAATAACATTAAGTATACGTTAAGTGGCAACACTTGACGAACGGTTTTTTTAAACGGTCTTTAGTGATTTAAGGCTAATCTTTCAATTTATTCAATAAACCCGCGTTTCCGCTGCCAAAAAACGCATGCTATGAAGCACTTATACGTACGTTTTTATTCATTAATACAAGCATATTGCAATTTGGTTATTATCTCAGATAGGGTATGACATTTCAACTTGGCAGCACATTTAAGAATGCGTTACTTATGTATAATATATATTTCGAAATTCGATTCTCTATTATCTTTATGATTGACATTTAAATATTTACAGTCAAGAACATGATATTTTTCCATGGCGAGCGTAATCATATGACCTTTTCACGCGATTGCTCGACAAAATAATATTCTTTGAATGTATACTTAAATCTTGGTAAATCTACTAAAACCTTTTCCTGTTGTGAATTTTCCTGGTCAAATTGAACAGATAGAATTTCATTGCATCTTATCATTTAATTTTAGGTGGACTGTATAATGCTGAAAATATAAACTGCTATATTTAAATAAGTTCCACACTTTAGCACAACAAATAAACATGGCATTTACATCAATGGACATGTTAAAAGAGGTTGCTTTGGTCTTATCAAACAAAGGATTCAATTTCAGTTGAGATTACATTAAAAGCTAGCAGAAAGAAATATCGTGCAAAATCTGTTTATTCTACGAAATAATTTCAGCTTGCTTAAATTTAAATCTGTTAACATTTAAAGTCTAAAATATTTCAAAATTTAAATAACTGCAATCGAGTAATATACGAATTAATTGAAGATAATCACTTATTAAGGTAATATTTTATTTTCGATATAAAAAAAACAGTTACAAGGCACTTACCGATTTGATGTCGTAATGCAAAATGGTCTTCATGTAGGTGGGTAGCTGGTTGACCATCGTGAAATATCCATAAACAGACATTCCATGGGTAACAATGATGGCCCAGACTGGAGCCGAGGTTAAAATTTGTTTCCATGGAACTCCAGAATGCTGCAAAAATTTCAATAAATTTAATAATTGCATGAACAATCGTATTTAAATGAATATTTTCGGTAGACATTGTTCAAATGTCTTTATTATAGAGTGGGAGTAAATTCGCAAAGGTGTAGCTGATTTTAATCTGTGACAAGTTTGCGATAGGGATCACGTAGGACTCCACACGTTCCGCTTCTATAATACATAGACGACGGCCGACAATCGAAACAAGCGAAGGTGGTAGTCGCAAAAAGTTTACCACTGAACAAATAAATAAAATAATATTTCTACCACCTATTTGAAACAGGTTAACTAAGTAAGCAGCTGAACTAGCTAACGGCTCATTGTTTTCACCTGACTGTTAAATAACAAATAAATCACAGCACAAACAAATGCGGATGAAATACTTTTGTAAACAGTACTTAAATGCTAAATCTTGCGATAAAGTCAACGGTTAACTAACCACAGCAGGGCAAGTAGCAGAAAGTACAACATTTAAAACAAAAAATTGTTTCTAAAAGGTCAATCATATATCAATTACGATCAATTCTATAAACAATATTTCGCATGAGACATTCTTGAATTTTTCCACTAGTATTCCATGAAATAAGTAGAATTTTCGAGTTGATTTATTCAAGCAATCATTCTTACCGCAACGTATTAAGTTATTGAATTTACATAACAAAGTTATTTGTGTATATTATTATACATACAATAGTATAATTGAGATCTATTTTGTTTACTATTATATAATTAGTCTTTCCGTTTCATAATAAAATACACGTTCATGCATGTTCTAATAATTATATGATCGTGATTCTAATGCATTAAAAAATCTTGAAATTAAAAGTTTTTTTGCCTTTAAAAGGTATGAGAATACCTGGCATATATTTCTAAATAGTTCCAAAATATATATTAGTCGTATCAATCAAATACACAAATGTATTTTTTAAACTTACATTTTTATTGTGCACCATAATAACAAAACATTCTGATTTATGTAAATCATTTCAAACGTTGAAAATATGGAAACTTTCAGGTGTAATATTGTTATTATTAAATACACATAAATCGAGTAATATATTTCCAAGCTTAACTTATTCCACTTTGCCAAAATTTAAAGGAAAAAAAATTGAAAAAGTATTTTCTGTATAGAAAAGCCCATACAGCACAGAAACGGTAGAAAATCAATTTCAAAAACATCGAAGATAAAAATAAGTATCGAAAAACATGCTACATGGCTCTTCTATACAAATAATAATTGTTCAAAATGTTTTTTTTTTTTGGCTTAGTAGAATAAGTTCATTTTGAAAATATAATGTCATTAAATTATTTATTCATACTATCCAACTTGCGCCATGGCCTCTTATTTTGTATTATCTATGGTACATTTAATTTTTATCTAGATATTGTATTTCGGACATAAGATGCCATAGCTGACATAAATTAATCACTTTTAGGCCCATCGCGATTTGTCTTTACCTCCGAAAACTCATCTTGCTTACGTGGACAATGCTTATAATTATATTTCTAATATTTTTAATGGCATCTTACCGATTTCCTTGTTGTGGTCCCAATAGCCGATTCAATGAAGCTTCGTTCCTCAACAGATATCCTCGGATGCTGGGCGGGAGAGTCGAAGATCACCAGGAACCAGATTATTGACCATATCAAGCCGATTATTCCTGTAAAAATATTATTTCATCATGAATAATTTATAAAAATACTTGAATGAATATTGCAACGTCAAGTGAGCACTTATTTTAGCGTTTCGTGAATGTTTTTTGAGAAATCATAAAGAAATATCAATTTAATATCAAAGCTTTACGTGAGAAATGATTATCACACAGTCATGTGACTTACCAGTAAAATAGAAAACACTTTCCCACCCTAGGTTGGCTATGAGAAATCCGCAAATTGGCATCGCAATGGCAGCTCCGAGAGAAGAAGCTGGTGAATAAGAGAATATGAAATTGTGTCAATACGATCATTTATTTATTTATTCATAGGGCCAATTAGGTAAGATTTGGCTTTGCTATTTTCCTATTTGCAACACAGTGTGGAATGTCAATATATCGCCTCTCAATCATTTTACGCAAACGCCATTCGTTTATTAAGTTTAGTTTTAGTTGAGTTTGGTAAGAATACGTATTTTATAATGGGTTTACAATATTATATTCCTACTTGCATCAGCAAATTCTTCAAACAACTACATACGAAACTTCGATATTAATTACATCATATTGATATTTTACATTTTAAATATTTTGTCCATAGTTTTTTCGTTAGTATTATTTTTACTTGTAGGTATAAATGTTTTTAGTATTATAACAAAGTATGTACTACAACTGGTTCAAAATTTATGTTTCACACATTATTCTAGAAAACAAAATTGATCCAATAATAACTTGATATATTTTAAAATATAATATGCGTAAACATCTAGTTGCAAAAGATTCTTATTAATCCGGGATCAATTAAAAACAAAACAAATCAACTTAAAATATTAGTATTACAATTTTGTAATGGATTTTTCATTAGCAGCTGTTTATTTCAATATAATTATTCAATATAAATCGGTAGCTTTTATGTCAAACTCTTAATAAAAAAATACAGACCATTATTCTAAATTGTATGCGAGTTCACTGTCCAATTTTTAAGCAATAATAATATTGACAATGATGTATCCAACGAAATAGACACATCCGATATAATATCAAACATTTATGTAATTTATTAAACCATTTTAACTTGTAACCTCAATTCATTTCTATACTTATATCAAATGAGTACGTAACAATCTAAGAAGTGAATTATTTTATCAAGTTTGTAGCATTATAATTCTGATTACTTTTCATAAAAGTATACACCAGCTTACATACTCGCACGTAGAGTATAACACGGTTAATACAAGTTGGCCTTACATCATTAATTGATAGTAAATAGGAAAATAATACCTTTTATTAATCCTTATAACTGAAATGCATTTATTTATTACAAAGGGATTTGTTCCATGTCAAATCATACTACACTTTAATGTGAAGGTCTTTAGCAATTGAAATAAGACTGTTGAATGAAACTGTTTTTGCAATTAATTATTATCAATAATTCTTAGCGAACAGGGTTGGCGAGTTCATCACTCAATTGACACAATTAATAAAAGTGACCCTGCAAGATGAATTAAATATTTACATAATACTAACTTATGCGTTTCAATAAATTTTAATTGTGATATAAGAATTGTCATACAAGTCTATTATAATTGGTACGTCAGAAAAACCAATATTTCATTAATGTAGAAACGCAAACGTCAAATTATATAACGAATAATTATTATAAATAATTGTTATTGTTGCAGCCTTGTAAAGCATAAGTGTCACTCTAAAATAAATGGTAAAATTATCATCTGTGATAGATATTTGTCAAATTACAAACACACTGACATGTTTTATTCTACTAGCATATACAGTTATTTTCAGAATAAGAAGGAAAACAAAAATATTTATAAAACATTACATCATTTGAATACAATAGACAGCAATTCAATACTTTTTTGAAAATGATTTTGTCTTCTAATTGACAATCTATGTGGTTATTTTATACAAAAAAATATTTTCCTTTTCAAAATCTTCACCTTTAAATTTTAGCATAGTGGAATAAGATCACTTTCAAACTACACCCCCTCAACTGTCGTGTTAAGCGATCTGAATTTTTTTTCACACAATCTATCCGGACTATATTTATATTTTTTTATTGCGACATACAGATGTAAATTTTTTTGTTTAAAGTTTAACTTCTTAGATACTTTAATAATGGCTATCCAGCCTGGTATTAATAAGAACCTTATTGGCCTCCAAGGATACGCTTAAAATCAAGGACGATTTATTTGTAAAGACACATTCATTACGAAAAATGGAAGTTTGCATTTTCGCACGCTTAAGTAAAACTTTTAATAGTTATTATCAGTAAAAAAATCTTGTCTATTTTATATTATATTTGTTTTATTTTCTTTATTTACTCCAGTTAAAATCCGTAAACTCTTTTTGTAAAAGACTCTTGCAGTCACTTAACACTCAATCTCAATATCCTATATGCTATATGTTCCGTTATTTTCGATAAGTTTAAGTGGTTTAAATCCCCATCAGAATACATCTTAAGTTTCTAAAATCAAGCGCCCAAATAACACAAATACAAAAACTCACCCATCATATTTGACATGAACTTGGATCTGTCCATTGGTGGGATCCATTTAGCCGCCATGGGGTGGATTGCTGGCCAAGTGGCTCCGAGAAAGACTCCCAAAATTATTCGCAGGATCATGACGGCCAAATGAGACATATTGGCTGCCACAGGAGTCAGCAAGGTTATCAGACTCGACGCCAGCATCGAGTAACCGAAGACACGCCTACAAAAAAATATGCATGAACCTGAAGAGATGATGTATTGGTCACTTTCAATTTTATACATTTTCCTAAAACTGCCTACACTGAAAAAAGTTTGTGGCATTATAAATAAAAAAAATGAAAGAAGCAATGAGTTTAAGCAATCACAATAATTCTTATATAATTTATTGAATATTTATGATAACAATATTTTCAAAACCTATTTGTTCCATTTTGTTCTATCTTACCAATTTCAACGTACACAAAAGAAGCTTGGAAATATTTCTCAGGCATGGATCTCGATAAATATTTGTCTTTTTATAGCACTTACTTGGCACCAATGATTTCTGCCAACCGACCACCTGGAATCTCTGTCAGGATATAGCCCCAGTAGAAACAGCCGAGCAGCAAATTTTGTTGGATAGGATCCCAGTCAAATCTCTTCGTCTCAACCGTACTTTCCTAAAAAAAGCAACGTAGTACGTGAATAGTCTGAAAATCTACAAATTATTTTTGGTGAAAAAATATTTAGGCTTTTATATAAATGCTCATTAAAAAGCTACAAAGTTTCATGTTTCGTTCTTGTTTGTACTGTGTATCGCACAGCCAACACAGCTTTAACTGATCAGTTCCTATTCTGAAAATTAGGCCTCAACATATCAAAACAATTCTTCATACAAATACAGTTGTGTCTTCAAATATTCAGTTAGCGATGTATGTAATTTAACTAAATGGCATAAGTATTGTTCAATTACCAGAAGTAAATTTCAACAATTTTCAGTCACAGCGACGCGTAATGTTATTCTATTGCATAGATTTTAACAATAGAAGTGCCATATGAGTACAATATTTGCCTATTCGCAAACAATTTGCATTGATTTAAGTAACAGCCTCAACTCAAAACAAGTGAGCGATATATATGAAATTTTAATATTTTTATTTATTGTTTTTCAACATACACCACTCCATTTCGTTGGATTAAATTGATATTTACAAGACACAAAACAAACCACCATCCATAAAATATAGCATCTAGACTTCCCCAATAGGGATACCTTATCAGATCTTTACGAAGACTGGAGGTTAGCTATTCACTAAATCAAATCTCTTATACATACACACTAACTGACGAGTCACGATTAAAAACGGTTGTCAAACGTTGGGGACTAAATATCATAGATCAATTATTATTTAGTTCAAATATCCACAACACAAAATTTAGCACTTCCTTACACGAATGAGAATTTTTGGAATATATTCTTAAAAATTTTCAAATTGAGTTATAATTCCGTATATTGATATGTTTTGTTGATAGCGTTTTCGATTCTCAAATATATTTTCCAAATATTATTGTACAATTTCATCATCGAGCTGGATTGAAACCGTAACTAAATACACTCCCAACATTTGTGATTTATTGCTGGTGGTTTATGTTTAGCTAATAAACTGAAATACTAGTAATATGTCACAGAATATTTCACTCAGCTTTCTCAAATGTATAACATTAATAATCAAGAAATATGAAAATTCATGTTATTTGCTTAGATTCAAATACGCTTTATTCGGGTATACGTCATTCAGTATGACTTGCTAACCGTTGCATTGATGTACGTAAGAGCTATATCGATGTATCCCAACTGTTTGAAATTGAATTCATCTTAAATACAAAGTAGCGTTACGTTTACATGATGACTGCTTACTTAGCGGACTGTTCTTGCAGCAAACAAGTGGATGAATAGGAATGAGATACCACAGGAAGTGCCGCGTTCAAATAAGTATGTAATGCATTTATTAACGATTTTTACGACTCGTGTATCGCTTATTTGGAATCACGATATTACTTGTGATAAACGAATAGAAATACAATTAAAGACAAAATTTCGAACGCCTTAATAATAGAAATCTACTTCATAAATGTAAATGGTATAGAATCTATCTAATCGTCAGGTAAGCCATACTTTTCAAATTGATTGTTAGTTTTAGTCACTCGATGTATTTTTTTATAGAATGTAATTTTTTATTTTTTGATTGTTTTTATACTAATATGGGTGAATAAAACAATATTTATCATGTAATCAAAGCATATAATATGTTTTATAACAGATATTATTAATACATGAATTTAATTGAATGTTAGGAATTAAAACTACCTACTAATTAACTACCTAAGAAATCGGGAACATCAGCTGTTTTTCATTCCTAAATGCAGGACT
>JAGVSQ010000996.1:372-32408 GCA_022683975.1 Rhyacophila evoluta
AAAAAAAAAAAAATTAAAATATAAGAAAGAATAAAAAAAGAATTTTAAAAATACAGAAAAAAGAAGAGAGTATCTACCAAGTAAGTTAAACAGACCCTATTCTAATAATAATGTATACAATAACATCCATCTAAACTCACTCTAAATATATATATCAATGAACCGAGGCAATCTCGTTAAATATCACCATTGCTATTTGCATTGGCATGATTACTAGCAGGACAGTCCTGCATTTTAAGGTGTTAATATGCCATATTTTATTGATGTATATTTACCAAGCGTTTCCGATATTGATTTGGGGGTGTATTTTTAGAAATATTTCAATATAGAACATCACGCATTTATAAGCAAGTGCTCTTCAACATAATAAATCATTATGAATTGCACAATACAACAAAATAAATTACATTTCTACTGTTTTCATGCGGGATAGCTTTTTTGTGTAAAAGCTGTTCAATAAACTTTTCAAGCCTTAACACCAACCACAAAGAAGGGCCGGTAAATAAATGATGATTTGGCTGTAAAACGAGGATACTGTCATAAATAAATTTTCTTGAAGCAGCCAGGAACCCCTATGGGTTATTGTATCTCTTATATTTCTTCCAAGAATTCAAATTAAATTTGATTCAACATTAAATTATAACTGACGAAGTGAAACAAAGTATAACTGCGACGCTGGACCTAGCTCAGCCACATAATGCGGATGCCTGAAGAATGTCTGGACCAGGCCTGCTTATTCTTTAAGTTAACCAGTCGTCGGCATCCCGAAAGGCCGCTAAATACTATCTATAGAATGTATTCGGCGGAGCTACGGGATGCAGCTATGACCAGGAAGGACGCAAAAATACTGTCGGGCGACAGGGATTCTTGGAGGCGGTATGTGGTGCCTATATGCTCCACTTAGCGAGCGAATACGGAAGAAGATTAAATTAATTTGCGATAATAATTTTTCCTGATCTGCTATCATAGGTATTCACCAGAATGACACATACGGTTTGTCAGGTAATTATTTTCTATTGAGGTATATTTAGACAAGCATAGTATTTTTAATATAAAGTTAAAATCCATAATACAAAGACATGTCCCATATAAAACACAGTGAAAATGTATGAAAAACCCTTTATATGTCAGTGTCTTTCCCAGAAGAATTTAAAGAATAATAATAAATACGGTGTTTTGTTGAAAAATCATGTATCTATTGAGGCTTTGTTTTATGGATTCCTTTGTTAGAAGTTAAAAAGCTTTTATTGTATGACATAGACGACAATGTATCTTTTAAAATGCAGTACAAAAGAATAACGATATTTTTTCTTATTGTATGAAATTCGATTTTTATAAAAGCCAAACAATGGACGCAGATAATGTATTGTTCCGATAACAATTAAAATTTTAGATAACCGAATTTTGCTGCGAAAATCTGTTGTTCATTGATACTGTGACACGAACAAGTTGGTATTTAATACGTTATCTTACAGAAAGGTTTATATTTAGTTGATTAATTTTAAAGTTTCATATTATATTTATGTATCACATGCATAGAAAAAAACATTTATTATAATAACCCTTTAGAAGTACATGAAAACAATTTTAATTATTTTTAAAATACGTATTTTTGAAATACTGCCAATCCAAAACCAAAAAGAAATTTGGTTTATTAACTTTTAGGTCTCCCCGATAGTTTAGTTGGTAACGTGCATCCCAAGCAATCCGGGAAATGCGGATCCGATTCCTTATCTGTTAAATTTAAAAAATCCGAAAATACAGGACTGGATACCTATTGGGTTGAGTAATTGTCATACAAACAATTCTCGTAAAAAATAATCTGTCAAGACATCTACACATTGCGGAGATCCATAGACCCCTCTTTTGGAGTGGATATCTTCACACTGTGTAGATCCATTTGCTCTGCGTTGAAAGCAATCATGATGTATAAAAAAAATTTGGTAAACTTAAAATAATCGTACATTGAGAAGAAATAATGCTTACGTCAACTGGGAGCAAGTTAGTTTGATTTCTTAAGGAATTACACAATTGATCAAGAAATCCGTAAATATTTTAGAAGTCATGTAAAAAAGTTGATAAAAGTGTTGAAAATACTTCAATTTAAAATAAAATGCGTGTTTTTTTCTGGCTGGATTAGTTTCTGGTATAATTTGAAAGGATACAAAACTACTGGAAATTAATAAATAATCTTAGCAACACTACTTCGTGATTATAACATCGCACAGAACATATTTGAAAAATATAATAAAAAGTAATTGACGCAGTGATTGTGTAGTTTTTTCTCTGACGTATAAAGTATAAGTTATAACGACGTCAGATTGATATCAGCTTCAATATTGAAATTTCTCAAAAGTAACACCCAATGCCATGAGTCCCAATTTATTTCTCTAAGATAATTATTATTCTCTCGCAGTTGTTATTATATGTTTAGAACTAGATAATTAAATAAATTTTCAAATGCATAATCAATTTATAATCTAAGTACAGTGGCCTCTGTGCCCAATTGGAAAACGTGTATTGACGAAGGTCCTGAAATAAAGTGCCGTTGGTACACAAGGATTTTTCAGTTTAATTATTTTCAGTCCTGTCTAATAAATTATTAAACGTGGACATTTTCAATTTTAACCTTTGATTTCTCATCATCGAACAAAATACGACAATCATTACTTTTTAACCTTTCAATAAGTATCAACAATACGAATTTGTTTAATCCATTGAAAACACGTGCGTGTATTTGTCCTATATAATCACAATCGATAATTATTTTTAAGTCCTTTTCTTTATGAAAATAATGTAAGATAATATGTTCTTGATTTTTGTGCATTTTGGATGGTTCAGTATGGAAAACATATCTTTTATTAGAATATATAACACTGAAATATTAGTTACAAACAGTTTCCATTTGCAGTATACGTATTTGGAAATACTATCATTTCATTTCATTACTTAGTCAACAACAATGCAGTAAAAATAACTGACACCAATTATGGTGCAAGCTTTTACTTAAAAACAATAATTTTATAAAACTCACACATATGTGGAAATGTTCTGTAAATGGTGCTTTCATTGAGAGTGATTTATAAAGCTTTTTTATTTTCCTCCACTCGCCGTGTAACTTAGTGCATTTGCAGAACTAACGGATATAGTGGAAGGAAACGTGAATTTAATCTTCCAGTCTAATTTTCAGCGATCCAGCTTCACTGCTACGGACCTTCCTAGAAAATTATTAGCACAGAGTGGAATGAGGTATACATATGTATATTTCAATGAATATAAATGAATACTTATTGAAATATCTGTCATATTCTTGCGTCATGCTATATGTATTAATTTGATAACTTAGAGCTATTTAAATATATGAAGAAAACTCCATTAGGCTCAGAGACTTATGCTACAAAATATATATAACTCCACTATTTTATCTTCAGATCTATAAGAAGTGTGTCGTTAGTAAACACCTCTACAAATAAATCGTTTAAAAAAGTTTTTTATCTCAAAATAATCGCATAAATAAATAGCAAAGTAATCAATTATTATAATGTTTTGAAAAATTGTCAAAAATAATAAATATTCACTTTAATCCAACGATAATTAATGTAAAAAGTTCGTATGATTTTGTAATAAATTAGTTCGATAATATTTATTCGCATCTTCTATAATATTTAATGTTATCAGCCAGCTTTTGTTATGAATAATTACACAAAATAAGTGGCTTATGTTGAATATATTAAAGTGTATTTATTGTCTTGCCGATAGCTGAGATTAGAGAGAGATTAGCGTGCACGCCTTGTATCCAAGTAATGTGGGCTAAATTCTCACATCTGTCAACTATTTTAAAAGTAGTCCTAAATTAAATGCAGGATTCTCATTGGGTTGAAAAGTTGTTTGACATCCAATTATCGTGAAAAATAATCTGTCAAGACATGCGGATATCCATATGGTTCACTTTCGGAATGAATATGGTAAAAATAGATTTATAAATTTTAAATAAATAATATAAATAAATTTTATCACAAGAAAATTATTTAATATACTAGCTGTACCCGGCCACGCATTACTGTAGCTCAATCTGGTTAAATGACGCTGTTTTTTTTTAAATAGGATGATTTTACTTGTCACAGGTATAACATTTATATAATAATAAGTATATAAAAACATGTGCGTATTTAAATGCAACGTTGTGTCGAAATTTCAAAGCAATCCGTCAAGAAGTTTTGGAGATTTAAGATTTTGAACAAACGAACATTTACATTTTTCATTTCATGATGTGACAGTTTCAATCAACTGTAATGTTCAAACATTATGTAATATCAAAATACTCATATCGGAAATACAAGAGAACGTGTCATTCATAATTTTAAGTCCTGTTTTATAACCGACTTCATAAAAAATCCCACAGTATGTAATTTCCATTTAATTCAGGCGGTCCTGCGGTGTGGAATTGATTCCGGAAACACCCACAGCGTCGCGACGAGTCACAAGCCTTCGAGCATTATTGGCGGACTTACTGGCCCGCTACCATTTCCGGTGGAACGTCACTAAATCTAGCGATTGTTTCAACCTAATGTACGATTATGTGTCTAGTCCTTTGACTCATGTATATCGTTATGTAACCATTTTTAATCAGATGTAGCATATTCATTGTAAAGTCTGGATGCATCTTCAAGAACTCGCTCGTAGAATTTTATTCATAATATAAATTAAGCAGAAAATATAACGCTTAAATATTCATACACAAATATGCCGAGAGCACAATGAAAACTGAGCGTCTCAATCTTTGTTGGTTTGAGATCCATTTAATATGTTCATGTTTTTTGATGAATGAGTTTAAAAGACGCAGTGTTATCAAAATATACAGAACTTAGACATAGAGTTTATAAATAATCTTATTTGAGTGTCATGCGTTATACATATATATATCTCTCAGTGCGCATTATAAATATAATGTATCATCGTTATAGGTTAGGTTTGTTAATATCTTATTTAATTAGTATGAATCAGAGATTCTTAAGTCGACTCGATCATTTATCGGACCGGTCGGCCACTGCGATTTAATTAAGCGAGAAGGTCACTTCTGAATAACGCCAGATATAAAATGGGCTTACTTAATTAAAATAGGATTTATCAATAGCGCTTACATATTCAAAATAGGAATCACACATTTTCTAATGCACGTCAATCAAGATCTTATGAAGCTGCTCCTGTGACACTAATGGTACGTTTATTACGCCACAGTATACGTCCACAAAACGAATGTGTGTGTATACGTTGTATATGGTAGAAGAGAAGCAAGTTATTAATCATATTAATCAATCAAGTTCATGTACTATTACTGAACAACTATTTGTTCAATAATAAAATATCTGGAAAGCCTCGCGTTTAAAGTAGAAATAACGAACAAAATATTCATCCACTTTCTGCCATGGTAGAAGTTCGAAAACAAAACGTGGAATTTCGAATTTTTTTTGTAATCTGTTTTTATAGCCCACTTTGGGAATATATGGTTTAGATCATTCAACTTCATAAAGATTTAAAAATTAACAAAGATACACGATTGATTTCCTAATGAATTGAGAATTTGATTATTATAATTTTCTTGAGAATATATAACATACACTCTATAGATATATATTTGGTGATACATTCAGTAACAATGTAAAGCGCTGAACCCTAATAAAAGCTTTTAAAATGGGCTTTTATCTAATTTTTTCTTATTATTTTTAAATGTAACATAAAATTAATTTGCTGCGGGAATTGAAAGTATTTGGTTGCAAGTTATAAAATTAAAATGGAAAATATCTTTGATAATAAAGCTTCGCACGCCATTTATTCAAACTCCTTGGACAAATAAATCAAAAAAGGTTCTTTCTTTGCAGAACCATAAAAATAAAAATTTGACTCAAATGGCGACACATTACGCCCACGTGCCATTTTAAACCCTCATTTTATACCCTGTTCTAGCCCATACCCTCTGAAAAAATGTGCGCACCACAGCGGATGATGCAAATAAATTTTGTCAGGTAAATACAGGTCTCGAATTGGAAGAAGGGGCCAGTGTTAAATATCGTTTTATGACACTCGCCCATTCGAGTAAAAGGAAAAAAGGATATGTTATAAAGAATCATTTATCATCGTCGACCGCAAAATTACCATGAATAAGATTTATCACACAATAGATATTTATATTAATACTATTTTCTATTAAAACCTTTCCATGAATCAAACAAATAAAGCCGACATGAAAACATAAAGAAATATTAGTTGAAATTGTCGTGATTAGTATTATAGACATTTAATTTTACAGTATGCATTGGACAAAACTATTTTTGTATTGATCTGTATCCATATTTACGATTGATTTTTGCTGTTAAAGTCCACATGTTCCTCTTGTTTATATGCAACAGATCTTATAATCAAAAATTTTTAATAAAATAAGCCACGGCTAAATTTCAAAATATTAAATCCGTTTTTAAACGATTCCATTTCGATCTCTGACGAAAAATAATACTTTACCCGCGCAAAAAAGTTATTCGAAAACTTACACGACTTAAAATAAAATAAAATAATTTTATTTTCATTGGCGGAATAAGCTGTGATAATTTTTATTGTCCAACCGGATATAGTCGTAAATCTTGTCCAACTATTTTCTTGTTTTCAAACCTTAGATTTTTCACCGCTAGTAAATTTTAAATTTACGAGCGAAATCTCGAAGTTTTTTGCCACTAAATATTTTATTGAGATAAAGTATTTTAATTTATTATGCGCACATGATTACTATCGTTGTTGAAATAAAATTTAATGAAAAATAAACTAAATTTATAAAATCAGTTTGATTTATTAGAACACTCTTTCTTTTCTCTCTATTTTTATTTGGTTTGAAAATTAACAAGGCACCCAGTACTCAATTGATTTTTTATAATAATAGTTAGCAGTACACTCATCTCATACTATGACATCATTTAAGAATCGTGCATGTTTGGATGGAATCGTCGATATTCGTTATCAGGTAAAAAAATCGTTAATATTCGTGTGAAATCGGATAAATTTGGATTTTAGTGAATATTTTTGTTGCATAAAAGTGGAGCATGTCATTCGGCACAGTTTATAAATATCCATTACAAAATAAGAGTATATAAATCTTCTCAGTGTGAAAAGATGTCTCGGCAAATTATTTCCAAAAAGAAGTTGTTATGATAAAAAAATATTGTAAATAATAATTACTCTATAAATAAATACATTTTTTTATCAACGGCTTAGTTAACAAACAATTTTGCGTGTTTGATGGTTGCATAGCAAATATGTTTGTTCAAGAAAATTGCGACAAGTTAATTAAGGAAACAAAATAAAATTTATGTTGTACAAGTCCTTTTTTCTAGTTGCAAATTTCTATTTAAGTTTTATAATCCAACTCAAAACTTAAAACTGAATTAAGATACCAATTCCAAATTTTCAGTTTATATTTTACTAATAGAAAATGTGTTAAATTGTAAACATTATCATTAAATAGAAAAAAAATTTTGAATGAACCGGTGGTTCCGTTTTTTTGCATTTTAAAAATTAATCTGGTGATCATACACTTTAACTGAGGATCGGATATATAATAGAAGAAGAAGAACAAAAATAAATTTAGCTACAGTCAAAATTTCGGTAAACATCTTATGGATTATGTTAAAATTATAGATTTTGCGAGAAATAGATAACGAAGAAAAATTTATAGGAAGAAAATTGGCATTGATATTTGAAAGTTTTTTGTATGGACGTAGCATATTATGTTGAGTAATTTTCAAATAAAGCTTACACTATCAAATATATATATATTTATGGTAATATTTTTCCTAACAAAATCAACCAAAAAATATTTTTATCAACTCTTAAATCTATTTTATTTTGATAATATATAAGTAGAATTTTAACACAAAGTAAACACGCACTATTGCATCAACAAAACACATGTTGATTAACGTTAGTTATTACGATTTTAGTGTGTAATAAGTAATTTAATAGGCACTTAAAAAAAGATCAATATTATTTCAGCATGTGATGTTTTTCCTAATAAAATTAACCAAAATAATTCTTTCTATCTCCTCTGCAAAATACCATATCGTGAAATAACTTATCGGGTAGTTAATGATTTAAACGATGCCATAAAGAAGGCTATTAATAAAAAAATCTTTAGGTAAGTTAATAAAACTTTTCTCTGAATTTTCCGTTTCCTCTGCGTTGACCTATATTGCAAATGCTTTTCTCTGCTGGAGGTAATGCTCATGCCTTGTATTTTGTTTAATTCAAATTGTTTTTCTTCGGATGTTTCAAATTGCGATCATTACGTTTTTTGTACAAAACAACATTATACAATAAGATAGGAGTTAAGACAAATCTTTTCGCCATTATTATCCTAAATCATTTTTGGAATTTAATAATGCAAAAATGTATCATAAATGTCTGTCTTTTATAAAACCAATTGTCAATAATTAAAAAAAAAGTATCATGTTATTAAAGCTTAGATTATGTTACAGGACTAAAATTTGTCACATGTCTTTCTAAGCAAGCTTACGAAATTATCCGTTAAATATTTATATTGGTTTATTTTTCGTTTTTACTCTGCCAAATTTATAATAGAAATCTTTAATATATGACTTCAATGTATGTCACACGTGTTTGTCTGCATTTTTACGATCAGTAAATGTATAAATATTGAAATAATCACATTTATTATTTATATAAAGTTAGCTACAGTAAAAAATAATTTAATTACAAATCTTACAATAATGGAAACAAATGATTGACTTGAAAAAATGTTTTGTTAGGTTCATACTGTATAAGTAAACTTTAAAATTTATAAAATATTTTTAATTAATAAAGAACATCGTTACAAGTCTTGAATAACGTAAAATGACTACAAATTTAGTCATTGAAAATAAAAATATATTTCAAAAGAAATTTCTGTTGGTTTAAATAACTAAACCATCTAAATAATTAATATTTTTGACCGATGGTGCTTGATGGAAATTGATTTTAAATTCTATATTATTTAAAACTGGTAAATTTTCATATTTGAGATCACTGTTAGTGACCCAGGTTTTGCCTTTCGGCATAGCCATCTAGTTATCTTTGTACCATTATTTTTATACTGCAAAATTAGAAGATATGGATCTATAAAAAGTAAAGACATCAACTCCAAAAGTGGACTATATGGATCTTTGCTATGCGAAGATATGTCTCGACAGATTATTTTTTACAAGAATTGTTTATCAAACAATTTTTTAACCCAATGGGTCACTTAATCCTGATTTTTTGAATTTTTGAAAATCAGACAGACGTGAAAATCAAGCCCGCATATCTTGAAATGTGAAGCATGCACCTTAATCTTACCCTACCGGGAATACTATAGTAAAATTATAAATAATTATTTAATATGTTAAAAGTATTTACTTAAATATTCAATAAACGTTATGCAATCAAATGAATTCCACAATAGAAATTAGTTTTGTTATGTCGTTGTATGACAGAATGAATCCAAAATAATGCGCTTGCCGGTAAGCTGAAACAAGTAGATTCGGAAAGTGACTGTCACGCGGTAGAGCAAGGTCGGAAAAGCTCCGTCTGGGGAAAGCTTTAGACTGTCCGTTTATTGCAAAAGCTATCCCATATCACTTCACCTGGGAACACTTAACTTTTTCAAGATAATGCCATAAATGCAAGATTAAAAGATCTGTTTGATCGGAAGGCTTTTACTGGGGGACATGTTGTTTTATGGGAACCTTATTTTTCTGATTCTTTTACACACTTCAAGTACGACGAAAATATTGAAAACCAATATTTTTTTTAGATAATATTCAAAATATAATTTAATTATCTAATTACCACTTGATTACACGTTTAAGTTATATCAACACGCTTTTGAATTACTTTCTTATAAATTATTGGACTAAATACTTCACTCTATAAAATTTTCACTCTAACACTTAAATTTTTATTTAAGAATAAAGTTTTCACCGATTTCCCTTTTCTTGGTAGAAGAACTTCTATAAAGTTAGTATTAATCATTTTAGCAGTAAAATAGTCCATATTCGGGAGGTATTTCCAAAATAAACTAACTCCGATATGCGAAAATGTAATGAAGAATATTTCTAGAATTTTTCTGGATAAAACAACCATTTAGCATTCGAGCCATTGGAAAAAAATCAATTGTTACAACTATTAAAAACCAAATAAACATTAAAAAACGTGCGACGTGGCTATTTTGTACAAAAAATACGTGCTAAAAATATTCTCTTTTAAATTTTGATATAGTGGAATAAGTTAACTTTGGAAAACGTTTAGCTTATATCAATGCTTTGTATACATATATTTTTGTTTTATATTATTCGATCTTAAATTGTTGGTAAATATTTGGTTTAGCTTCTAGTTTCTCTAGTATTCGAGGGCTTAGCATGTACGCTTCAGAGCTGGAGATTACGGACTCGATTCCCACAGCTATTAGATTTGAAACAAGTTTAAACATAAAAAATTAGATATCCAATGAGATATGCAGTTTATTGACAAACGATTCTTGTAAAAAAAATCTGCCAAGATATGTCTTTACATCATAGATATCCATACACTTAATTTCTAGAGTGGACATATTCACATCATGTAGATACATATACTGCTCTTTGGGATCAAACATGTGAGAAAAATAAGCCTAATTCTCTCCATGAAATGTTTGAACTGTTTGAAAGTAATAACTTAATAATTGTATAATTTATAACGAGTTTGAGAATCATGTTATTGGTGTCTGTGCAGTGTGCATTTATGAACACGTATCTTTAGTTCAATCCACTGCTGCCCGGGGATTACTCCATTAAACAGTTTGTTATAATTCAATTTTCCAACAACGGATACACTTAGTAAGCAAGGTAATATTAATATGGTGAATCTGGAATAGGTGAACTATGAAAGATATTAATTAAAATAAAAAATGACCCCATATTTTCCATTTCCTTCGTTTTTTCAATACAATTTTAATCGACCATAAGCATTATGAATAGACAATCTATGATCTATATTTATGGCCTAATACTAGAAACGCCAATATGAAAAAAATGCCATTTTAGCTATCATCGGAGAGCACTTTTATTATTTCTTGTTTTTAAATATATAATCCTAGAAACAGTTACGTAATTATCTACATTAAACTCATCAATATATGTTTTGTAATATGACTACATATCCATAATTTGCTAAGAAACAAACAATGGCTTAAACTCAACAATTGATATGTTTGACATAATAACTATTAGCAACAGATATAAACTTCTACATCATCAGTATCAAATATTAACCATATAGTTTTGTGGTATTACTTCTCGACAACTTATTAACTTCCATCAAACACACATTTTAGTATCACTGTCTTCTATCGTTTGAATGTACATATACTAACGCAAATATAGCACCATTAGCTCAAATCGTATCAATAATAAAAGTAAATAATTCTATGATAAAATACTTTATAGACAATTCAATAGGAGTCTTTCTCAAATACTATTTAAATTATATACGTACTTTGTTTAAGTCAATATTTATCTTTAGATTTATAATTTAGTGTAATGGACGATGTTATGCTATCAAGTAGATACGTGGTTGCATCAGGCGGTATCAAGCGAAAGGCGGCAAAATTGGCAAAATCAATACAAATGTTCCAATTGTCAGGCGGCGAAATTGGGGACGAATGTGCGAAAGTAGAAATTTTAAGATAGGGTAGGAGAGACTTAAAAACGAGAAACTAGAATTTTCGGAAGGAAGTGGTACATATTTTCGGCGCATTAGCGGGATGGCATATTAAAGGTTTGCATCATACTGAGAAAATATACCACACGGCTCTGTTAATATACATATTAAAAATAAATGCTTACTTAATTCACAGAAGATGATGTGGTTCAATTTGTAACATGGATTTTGAAGATGCTATATATTAAAACCGGATATTTTTATATTATTATTAGACGTGCAATATTTTAAATCCATAAGATTAAATGGCGGTTTTGCTTTTGACCCCTTTAATATATAATCCACCCCATTCATTTTTCAGTTTTAAATTTATTTATTTATAAATACTGACCGTTTTTTAACGCACAAAATAACTATTGACAAATTTCGATGACTTGATGTAATGAGAAACTGGAAAAGTTATTTTGATTGTGACAGAAATTGTTGTAAGGTTGTACAAAGTAGGGGATACAGAAGGCTTTTATTTTTGAAACTAACGCTTTCTTGAGACTGAAGAGATAGAAAAATACTTTTTGAAACTTATGAGTTATTTTATGAAACATATCCAATTTAATCTATCATTTTGTTTTGATATTATGAAATAAATAATCCATCACAGATGAATTTCATTAAAACATGGATGTTATTAAAAGTATCTTATCCGGCAGTTAGTTGATTAAGAGTGACAGTTGATATTGCGTAAATATTAATTAATATTTCATCAACTAATATCCTTATTTTTGAGTCTTCTGTCATGTAACTAACATACACTGGCTTTAATATTTGGTTATATAGATTTTATACCATAGAAATTCGTAGATGAATAAATGTGTTCATATTATATAGAACGTTAGTTTATAAAGTTCCGTGAGAAATTATACTATCAATAAAATATATCATTGATTTAAACCTATATAAATGACAAAATATCTATCAGAGGTTAGCGTATGTGCCTTGTAATTCGGGGAATGCGGGTTTAATTTTTAAATCTGTCGAGTTAAAAAAAACCCAAAAATAATGGACTAGACGCCTATTAAGTTGAACATTGTTGAACAACAATTTTCGTAAATAATAATTACGTACATTATTATTAGAACTATACTTTCAGAGTAAATATCTTCACATCTATGTAGATACATATGTTCCAATTTAGAGTTTGACGTAGTGTAATACAAAATATAAAGTCTTATGATTCAATAATGGATTTTAATGTTGTATTTCGACTATGGAAAGAAAACATGACAAATTTTACAGAAGGCACAAAAAACGTTTATTTTATGATTTTAGGCCAAAGTCAAAACATTATACACATACAACTGTGTAGTGCACGAAGACTAAAACTGATATTTTATTTATCCAATTTGTTGTTATTTTAAAAAATGAAAGACTGATAAAATTGATGATCCTAATTACTTGCCGTGAATTTGACAAGCTTTTTTTAAATTTTAAAACAAAATTTAGATATTAATTCGGCATTTTCAGCTTACGCCCTTTTGAGGGTAATTTTTTGGCACACTCAATTTAAAATTTATATTAATAATAAAATTTATACGAAGAAATAATAAATTCACAAGTTATAGTCAGTGAATTGAAGTCAAATAAAATATCACAAAAATTGCAATCACCCATTAAAGTATCACTGATGCTTCAGATGACATTAGTAGTTCTGGAAGAAAATCAGCAGTTACTACTACAATAAACTTTATGACAGCATAATGTACAAAAATAAATCCGATCATCTCTTTAGAATTGAATTCGCATTGTGCTATTCTGACTTGTTCATTCTCCAGCACTCTAGTACTGATAATTTAAACTTCAGCGCGAAATTCCATTAAATTTATAAGGTTACCATTGAACAAGTATCGATTTACCTTAATTCAGACTAATTAACAAGTTAGAATGGTTGGAGATACGGAGTTTTGTTTATAGAAGAGTACAAAAATATACACTAAAGGGGGTTACACACGTTCATGTAAACTTGCGCAAGTATAAATGAACGATCATAAAAATAAGGAGACTATGTGTTAAAAAAATTACGATATTATAACACTGTTAATCCATTGTTTCTGATTTACAGACCTTACAAGGAGAGTGATGAATTAAAAAAAAAGTTTCTAAATTCAGTTCAAACTTGAGTCTCTCCAACATTAGAGAGAATTACTAATTATCGATTGAATAAGTTTATTGTCGTTTTCATATTGTTTAATATTTTATTACCAACATTTTTTAAATAATGCTATTGTACGTATAACTATTTTAATTTCATTTTGTAATATAAACAATTAACTTTCAAAACCCACAGTGCATTTTGTTGGGGAAATAAAACATGTTAATATTAAGCAATAATAATAATTGAAGCATTGAATGGTTTATTTGTTTTATTATTTTATGTCAGTAGATGGCCTGTCTTATAGATTATATCAAATAAACTTAGGAATATCTAAAATTATGGGATGTACCGTTTTCAGGAAAAAAATAATTCTCACACACGAATGATTGTGCATGCAAACTTAAGCGTGTAGCTACCTTATGCGATGTTCTGTTTATGTTTATGGTGCTAAATAATGTATGGAAAACATAGCGTCGGTGTAAGTTTAACACCGTGTATGAGCCGATAAGTTCGAAATACAAAAAGCACAAGCTGAATTGGTTTGTGCATTCAATTAAATCAAAATGATTCAAAACTAGTAAGCTTCCATATGTGAGATCACTGTTAGCGACCCGGGTTTCGCCTTTCGGCATCTTCAGGCTGCATCATATGTAGGCAGTGAGCGAACATATAACATATTACATAAATCAAAATGATCAATAGACTGCTTGTAATCGGCTAAAGCCAATACCGCAAATAAATCGCCCTCTTTAAAGAAGCAAGCTAGGCCGCGTATTCTGAGCATTTTGACAAATGTTTCTTTCGCGGTATTACACTCACACCAACGATAGGTGCGGTCAACAATGTGTTTAAATCTTAACCTTATTGGGCACATGACCTGAATTTTACTTTAATTTAAGACGGAAATGTTCCCGAATAATCATTAAAACGCGAACCTGTAATCCACTGAGTCATAAAGATTTGCCTGCATCGATGTAGCATTTAAGAATTATTATTCGGTAACAAATAATTTTATGATCTGTATTATTATATTTTTATTACAGCAGACAGTTTCATTAAACTTTACAAGAATCTCTATCATAATATGCAATCGTTTTGAGCTTTTGTAACCGTGAACCATTTTTGCTCCGAAAGTAGAGTATATGGATCTATAATATAAAATATAAAAATATTTTCTCCATAAGTGAATTATAATATAGATCTTCGTAGTGTCAAGACATGTGTTTTTCATTGCTACCGATTATAAAACCTAATTCAGCCCTGTATTTACGATTTTTTTAAATCTGGCAGATTTGGGAATCAAACCCGCTCCATTGGATATAAGGTGCATCCGGTAACCGCTATTTTTTTATTTAACACGTGAACTAACTCATTTATTAAGATACAATTTATGCATTTATGTAAGTACAAGTATATGAAAGCCAATAAATACGTTTGCAAGAGATTGCGGGTTCAATTTATAGAGTGTCTAAAGATTGTGAAATAAAATCAAAGGCACTTAAGTGTATGCCCGTAAAATCAAGAGTTTGGCTGACAACCAGTTCCCATAAAAATATTTAAATAACATAGAGCCATGTATTATTCTTAATGTAAGATTCTTGCAGTGTATATCTTCATACAATGATTCAAATGTTCCAAGTACAAAAAGTATTTAACGGTACAGTGAACGTATATTCAATTATTTATACGTGAAAAAACGCTTAGATGTTTTAAACAAATGTTGCTGAACAGATTTTTATTTATTTAAAAAATAATTACAACCATTTAATTATAGAAACAGTCCTTTGCGACATTATGCAAATTTAGAATTTACAAAGTAAGTGAGTGTTATATTTCCTGTACCTGCCAAGCAAACAGAAAGCCAGAGACAAAAACTTATGGTAATTTTGTTAAAATATTTTCAAGGTGGATCGGAATAATTAAACTAAGTCTAGGGTCTTAAATATCATAATTACGGTAAGTTTTTGCTGGAAAATGTGTTTAAAGTTAAATATATTAATAAAACGAAAAGCTTCTAAAATATTAATACGGAAATCATTTTCTAAAACTAAAATTCTAAATAAATTTGGTATCTATTAAATTACAGTATAATATTCCTTGACTGTAAATGGAAAAGGATGTAACTCTCATTTTTGAAAATAGTTTTTTCTCTCAATAATCTAATATTTGATATTATCGATAACTTAATACGCAATTTTCCTAAAATGATCTTAGTTGCAAATACAAAATTAGTATCTAAATATAGCTTTTAAGTTTGAAAAAAATAGCCTGTCAAATTTGTTTACTAAATCATGCTGGGAGAAATTCATCAAGAAATATTTTTTTTATCCAATGTTCGCTGCCAAAGTGAAGCATATCGATCTACACAGTGTAAAGATATTTACTCTGAAAGTAGAGTATATAGATCTCGCCAGTGTAAAGACGCCTTGAAAGAGTTTACAGAGAAACAAACTTTCATAAATATAGCATACATCTAAAAGTGGAGTATATGGATCTCCTCGCAATGTGAAGACGCCCTGGCAGATTATTTTTTCACAAAATTTGTTTGTAAGACAATTGCTCAACCCAATGGGCATGCGGGTCTGTATTTTTAATTTTTTTATCACAAAGCTGCATTCTTCGGATTTCTCGGCGTGCACACTACCAACCACGCTAACCGCGAAGATATAAAATTAGCACTATATTAACAGTTGCCTTGCCTTGATGAACATATGTCTTGTTTTTTAATTATTATTGTAAACGTTACTTAAAATTGGTTTCATTAAGTGAAAACAGAAAATTGTTAAGAATACATTTATTTAAATGCATCCAGTATTTGACCAAAGATACACTCAAATACTAATCGCAACTGTGTGAATAAGCTACAAGTTTATTCCCATTATTACTAAGTAAATATTGTTTGTTTAAGTGGTCCACATATCTCAAAATGCAATTACTAATGGTACATATTATAGTAATTCGTTGTGGAAAAATGCAGTCTACGCCGATTGAGGGTCTACGATTTAATCGCGACTACGGCGTAGCGATTGTCGTAGACTCGTGAAGGCTTGCGGATTTTATTAGCAGGCTCGCACGTGACTCGATCTGGGTTAACGGCTTGCCATTATATACAAGCGAACTTTGTAAAGAATTTATCCACTTTAAATATTATACAAATTTTGATTTTCTTTATATTATTAAATTTTCTTTTGATCGTCCGAAAGCTTATATTATTATATAATGAAAAAATTTCTTTCGGCAAATACTGAAAGCTGTGAATAAATATAAAGTATAAAGAGATAACATAGTGGTTTTTTCGATATATTTGATTAAAAAAACATTCTGTTTTTTCAATATTAACATATGTTTTTAGCAATATGAAGGTTTGAGATTTTAGCATCTTGGCTTAAGAATTAAGGTCCACACTTTGGTTTTGGAAATAATGTGGTTAAAATTTCGTAGCTGATAAGGATTTTTAATAACTTACGTAAGACTGCTTACGAGCTGGGTTTAGTAATTTTTAGGCAACTAATTCTAATTCCGGTAGCGTGGATAGAAGTTAGCGTGCGCGCCTAGGAATCCTGGGAGTGCGAGTTCCATTTTCATATCTGTCGGGTTTTTAACTAAAAATGCAGCACTGGATGCCCGTTGGATTGAACAATTGTCTGACAAATAATTCTTGTGAAAAATAATCTATTGAAACATATACTTCACTTTCGGAGTGAATATCTTCACATTATGTAAATCCATATGCTATATCGTCGTATTACTGGTAAAAGACGTTAATGTAAAAAAAGTGAGTTTTGAGATAATCGAGTTTTAACGTTTGATTTTTTTTTTTAAATACATTTTACGATAATTTCTATCAAATCATTCATTATACATTAAGAATTTGTCGTAAAATGTATTTAACAAAGAGACTCAAACATTTAAACTAGTTTACCTTAAAACTTACATTTTTTTAACGTCTTTTGTCAGTAATATAACGATATTATATTCTGTGGATAAGAGATGTGAGAAAGTACTTTGGAGGCTTTGAGAGCGGCATCTATCTCACAGGTGCTAAGGATTTATGTAATTTAAAAATGTAGAACTGAATGCATATGAACATGAGTAATGTTTAAAGTATGTTTGTCATTTTTATAATAGAAAATATGGTACAATTTAGTATAAAATCATGATATTAAGTGCTCCACTTTGGATGCAATCATGGTAAAAAAATCTAGCAGAAATTTTGTCCAAGTAAGTCTTTACATTGTAGAATCTCGTATAATCCATTTTTATAATAGATATTTGTACGTTTTGCAGATCTAAACTCTCTATTTTGAAGTGATAATAAATTTGGTACAGAATAATCCATCGAATATTATCACTCGTATTTGGCGTCACTCTTTTCCACATCGCACATAATATGCATTCAAATAAAAGGCTTGTTGGGTCACTGTCCTAGTTTGAGGTAATAAATAAAGAATTTTGACGACATTTACGTGTACTAATAATAACACTAATATAATTCATGGTTTTATAGTTTTGTTTGCGATCATTAAAAGAATATTGTAAATTTCAATAAGACAATAAAAAGTGTATTATTTGGTTTTGTTAATTGCTATTTCAGCTGTGAGATTGTTATTAAAACAATACTAGACATCAATACTTACAGATAATTAAACAAATGAAGTGATAAGTCGGAAAAATATATGCATTCGTAACTTTATAACAAAATACTTATTTGTATGCATACGTTTATTCAAAAATATTTAATTAAAGATACGTCCAAAAACTATAAATATTACAATATTTGTAATAAGGCTTGATTTTCAAATGTTATACCGATATCAATATTAGGATAAGTTATCAAATCGAACATTATATATCTCTATAGTGTTATGATTTCCACTCCAGAAATAAGCTTCAGTATATGGAATTTTGCAATGTGGACACGTATTTATCAGATTTTGTCGCGAGAATTTACAACCAACGTATTAATTACTCGACTAATAAATTGAGTATCTTCTTTATATTTAGATTTTTAAAATAAATCAACTTTGGGATTGGAATCACGCTAACCTCTCCAGAGAACATTGATTATATCATATTAATATATCGCTGTATCACTGACAAAAGACGTTAGTGTAACAAAGTGAGTTTTGAGATAGTCTAATTTTAATGTTTGAGTCTCTTTATTAAGAAAATTTTTAATACGACAAACCAGTAATACGACGGTATAATGTTTGCTGGTTTTATTTTATATATATATAAGACACACTCTTTTATAAACTCATACATTTTTATTATTTTAATATTCAAAAATTATATCCAAGTAAAGGTTTATTTTTCCAATTTTGTGTATTTATTTTAACTCTGAAAAAAAAAGAATGGAATCTCTTCATGTCACAACTACAATCACAAAGTATTTACAAAGATATTGGCTCATTATTTTTATTAAGACAATAAAAATTAGTGATTATCAATTAATTATCCTTTAGTGGAAAAACGAAACATGTTTTTATGACAAAATTCGTGAATTTTAATTCACCAGATGTGGCATAATCATAAAATACGCCGGTGATTTTGAAAAATTACCGCATATTAATAGGCTCATAAAATGAGTTTTTTTATTACTGAATCCACTCTGAAAAATTAACGCGTTTATCTGAAATTTCTTGGACACGATAATTTGTAAAATTATCCTTATAATTTCACTCAAATTAATTTAAATAGGTATTTAGATTTCTCTTAATACAATTTAAAGTCCTGTCTTAACATAGTTATCGATTGTTATGTACTATAATACTCGTTATTTGTAATTTAATTAGTCTGTTTTAAAACAAACAAATTAAAATCAACATACGTCTATAATATATATTTTTAAAATTAGTTAGGAACATTAATTCATCGCACGTAGATACCGAGGCATTCAATTTATCACTATTATTATTTAGGTCATAGATCTAGCTTTACAAAAAATATGGCACTTTATCAAAAAAGATCAATATTAATAGGCCATAGTTAAAATAAGAGTCATACATACTCCCTTAGGAGATAACTGAAATAATACACTTTTAAAACTTTAATTAGTACCTCACGTGCATGACATCACAGGATACACCCGCGTAACAGGTATGGAGACATGATGTGTGAGTAAACGCAACAATATATATCATTTTCCGGTCATTTATTGGAAACATCTGAGCTATTTTTATTTAATTAATCTACCAGATCCACTATTTTTCGCAGATATTATTTCATAATATAGAATAATAATTATCAAATCGAATAACTCAAAATTAGATCGTTTATTTTGATAAGCTTTTTGACGTATTACATTTTCAATACAAGTATCTATCATTTGCAAATGCGTAGATTCTATTATATGAATATAGTAATAAACGACATTTCTGAGGTATGATATTCACTTAGTCGTGACAGATGATTGGGTGTATCCTGGGGCGTGGAAACGTTGAGCAAATTCCATCATTTTGCGAGAATGTCTCGAAGCATTTCATTCCACGAGTTTGATTGCCACGCACTTAGGTGCGGTAGAACATTATTTTGCAGGATCATCTATCAGCAGAGACTCGTTCGCTTCCTGTATGACACCGCATTTTTAAAATGCGGTCTGCTATTGCGGTAGCCTTGGAATCCAACGAGGAAATATAAATTGACGGATAAACGTATTTTAAAATTGAAATCCATTTCCTCATATACAGTAGTTAGCGAATATAATTACTTTGCCGTTAAATGAAATTTGTTCAAATATAAAATATCAGATTCATTCATTTAATGTTTTGAGACACAAATAAGTGATTAACTCACAAGATATAAGATGTTAATCGCACAACTTGATGTCTATATTAATAATAATAAAGAAAAATAATTATTCAAATTAATATGACTTACAGTTGACGCTGATGTAATCTAACCTAACCTAACCCAACTATGGTCATGGAAAGCTATTACACGGATACCCATGGTACTTTTGAGAGCGCCTTATGCCTATGATGTAACGGTATATGTTTTAATAACAGGTATCGAGATGTTGCAAGTGGCGGTGGGAAAACCAAGATTGATTAAAAAAAAATCTGCGCTTTAGAAAATTTGCGACGTGATATGAATTTTTAAAATATGAGAGAATGTCAGTTTCACTCACAAGCTTGTATGTTTTGACAAACGTTTAAGATAGCTTTTTCAAAAATACTATTTAAACTTCACGTTCGTTATACCATAATATACTAAATAAGTGTAAAAAAACACAGGTAAATAATAGATAAAGCAATTGGTTTAATAAGTTTTTAATTTACATTAAAACAGTAATAAAAAAACATTAAATAATGCTTACCCTTAATTAAAAAAAAACAACAAAAAAAAACACCTTTATTTTTTATTATAATTATCATATTAATAATGGAGTAATTATTACTTGGAAGAAGTGGCTAAGACTAACGACCTCGTTAATTGAGTGTTAATTATGTTTTTTTCTTTGTAAATGCAAGGAAAGTCACTTAAGATAATTTACCAACCGCGTAGAAGTTGTGAGGTTAATTTCGTTTGTTAAAAGAATTCGTGGAACTTTATTTTATAAAATAACATATTTTGAGTATGATCATGAAAAATTCTAAGAATTTTCGGGTTAACAATGTGTTAACATATTTTGTAAATATTCTCTTTGTGATCACGTTAATTACATTTGACAGTTTTTATTAATATTAATATTTCTACATAACAATCACCCAAAATTTCTAGTTCTTTTTTAAATATACGACTACCGTGTATCAATGATAAAGGAAATGTCTTTTTGAACCGCTCCAAGGCAAAAACCGGACTCAAATCTAGTAACTTAAATAATACAACGAGCTTTAAGCATGTATTTTAATTCAGACGAAAAATTCAAATAGATTAAGCGTTGTAGTTAATTTTCATACCCACACAGATTTGAGAGAAAATTTTAATTTAATTAATTTATTTAAACAGCTTTCGTGATGCTGTATATTGTGCGGTTGATTTTTAAAAGACACCACATTCTTTTTAGTAAAATATTTCGAAAACAAAAATTGATTACGATTTTAATATATAATTTATTATCATTATATTTACATACCATATTCGCTCGGAAAGTGGAGTATATGAATCTACACAGTGTGAAGATATTCTCTTCACAAATGGATTATATGTTACAAAGTCAAATATTTTTATATTTAAAAAATAAAATGTATTTGAATCTAAAAAATATCATTATCGAAATAGTAATTTTAAATTTCGAATACAAAAAACTAGCACCATTTTTTTTGTTCTGGATATTTTTGACGTAAATTATTTACTATTTTACTTTTGTTAATATTTTAATAAAACATTTCCCCAAACAATAATATTATATTAATAAGTAAATCAACAACAGAGTATGTATTTGACAGCTTTTTTCGGCAAAAAAAATGGGGAAAATAATGTTTGAAGTGCATTAAAAACTTTTATACGTTAAAAACGTTGATAAATATCGGCAAATAAATTATTTTGAGTAAAAAAGTACGCCGAGTTGAAATAATTCCTGTCATATTCAGAGAAAAAAATTGTACCCACTTTGATGTTTATGACAACTCTAAATAACTATTTAATTTGAATCGATGGCTGAGAGAATTCGTTATGTATTAACACTTAATCTAGTCCTTAGATCCACGGCTTGAATCTTAGTTGAAATCAAAGGCTGCCAAATTAACAAAATAAGTTAATCAAGCGGAACGATGTGAGTGTAATGAATACACAGGAGTAAGAAAAGTGAAACGAGAAAAAAGAGGTTTACATAGTAAATTAATGCAAACTGAATTATGATTAGAGTTTAACATGTTACTAAACGTCCTCTCTCCGAATGAAGAATATAGGTCACAATTATTATTCTATTTAATTTTGGAAATAATAAAAATAACTGCGTCATTTAATCCCGCGAAGTTTGATGAGAATAAGTCACCACCATAGAACATGACTTCATTTTTATAATTTGTGTACCATAATATTCCAAATGGGACGTGTGTATCTCTAAAACGAGAATATGATCACTCCTTTCATACCTGCCTTACTGTCTTTTTAGCTAGGGTAGTGGCTTCTGAGCGTCTAGTATAAAAAATGTTTTAAATTATTACTCAAAACTTATAATTGCAATTGTAAATGCTATAAAGTGCAATAAATGCAAAAACCAAGGAATGAAAATCAAATCGGATATCCTTTACTGACTGATCTAACCACTTTGAATACTCCTCTTTTCCCCTCTGAGACGTAATGACATCGTTCATATGACTGATGGACGCTACCATTACACACATAGTAATGCAATTTGATACAAAGATGTACATGCCAGTCCTAGATTTAAAACGAAATAATTATTTTTATTTCTTACTGGCATCATGGAAATCATATTAGTTTATATGCGGAGTGCATAAAGACTTTGCAATTGGTATATTTGGAGAAACTGGTCACTCACTATCTACCACCGACGAGTTAATAGGGTTTACGAATCTTCGAAGAGAATACAAAAAAAATATCGTATCGTATTTTTTCACATCCATCAAATTCTCAAACCATTAGTTGTCCTGTCCTGCAATTTTAGACTATTTTTAATATGAGATTCAAGCCTTCGTCATCTATTTTCGAAGCATATACGCTGACCTCTCTGGCATCTCGTATAATTATAAAATATTTAAATATCGAATTAAAGTTTAAAATAATTAATCTATATTAAAAATCATTAAGGTGATAATATCGATATCATTTATTATACGTAATTTAAATTTACTCACTAAATGGATAATAATATTCAAAATTATTGCCCACGCATTAATCCAATAGCTAAGAAACGTGTTACTGCCGATGTAACACATTCATACCAGTACAGAATAATACCACGTTACTAATACAGTAGCCTATTAAAGGCACATGAATATTCCACACTGATTATGCCAGAAGGTTCTTCGTAATATTATATATATAAAGGATTGGAATCGATTTCTACAGCCGATGGTTCGTCGGCACCAATTTACGAGGATTTGCTTTGTTAATAGCGACGCGATACCATGAGTGTTCAAATTTATACCATTTACAAACAATTCGTACCGAAAACTAAAAATATACTTACAATCTAACAACCCCATTCTTACACCCAGACGTATATTAAAGATCCTTTAGTTTTAACTTCTCTGAATGCTTTAACCGATGGAAACATTTTAGAAGTTAGAATCCATGACAGAAACAAACAAATGTAACTATTATAATATATTCATGAAGTAAGTCGCAAATTATTTTGAATCGAAAACAAGTAAAAAAAGCAAAATTTATACTCCTTACACCTTCATGAATCCTCATGCATTTAACGCGTTATAGTTATTACATCGAAATACAATTCAATATATTTTGTGACACGAATTTCATATTTTTGATAAACATGATCATTAATTACAAGTTATATGTACGTCCCTGATAACTACCTCAGAAATCGAGAACATCGGCTTATTACATTCCTAAATGCAGGACTATCCTGCCAGTAGTCATGCCAATGCGGAAAGTAATGTCGATGTTTAGCGAGATTGCCTCGGATATTGATATCTTCCACCTATGTGGGGAGTTTAGATGGATGCTATCATATACATTATTAGAATAGAGTGTGACTAGCTTACTTGCTAGATACTTTAACTTTCCTTCTATATATTTCTTCTTTGTTATATTTTTACAATATTGCCTTTATTTTTTTATGCAGCCTGCATGTATTATTTCCACCATATTTCATCGGAACATGCATAATATGCTTTACTATATTCAGGGCCGCATCGTGCTGTTAAAAATAGGCGCGGCTGCATCGGGCGGTATCATGTGAGGGGCGGCATAAGTAACGAAATCAATACAAATTCTCCAAAAGTATGAATCATAAAAGGGGCTCAAAATATTATCGTAAAGCTTCAAAAATCTAAAGAGGCACGATGTTTTTGCACTACGTGACCTACTAGGTCCGAAAGTAGAAATTACCAACAAAAAAAATTGGACGAATGTACGAAAGTAGAAATCTCAAGATGGTTTGGGGCAACGTCAGATCCACAAGACGTGAAAAATATTTTAGATGCTCGAGAAGGGCGGCATTTTTAAAACTTGCATCACACTGACAAAATCTACTACATAGCACTGAATATACTGTTGATCTCCGCACAGTGAAGACCTATTTATTTTCACGATTTCTCTGCTTATTCTGTATAAAGTCAAAAAATATAAAGCTGCGGGGATTGAACCTGCAATTTTGCACCAACCTTTCAGCTATCGATAAGACAAAATCCATGTACCAATATGTAATAAACACCCAATTATAGTAAATATTATTATCGAGCTTATATTTTATCCAAATAAGTTTGGTTTTATAAATATGACGGAAAACTGTGTGCGTTTTGTTTGAATATAGCCTGAAGCGAATGTTAACGCCGTGTTTAACCCTTTGTGGTGATCACAGGCAATCAACTCACCATAATGCGATGAAGACGCACGCGCCTTCTTAATCACCTGCCGTAAGACGGCCCTTTATGGATTTAAGGATTCTTTACCCTCCACGGTTGTAAAATCTTAAACGTGTTTATGGTTATGATTATTGTCAAAGTTCTAAGTAATAATCGTTATAGTCGACTCATTATCGTAGCCGAACTTATGCTGGTAATTAATAGAGATTGTATCATTTCCGGAAAGGTAGACTCACGCGAGTATTAAGTTCCAGGTGATTCAACCATGTCTACATATTTAAAGCTGTATTTTTATTAATTTATTATTCAATCAATGCTATATGTCCTAAATTAATTTTAACAAATACTTACATTGATTGAACGTAACAAAACTCATTTATAACGGTGAGATTATTTGAGTTATGAATGTCGATTTCGGAAATGAAAAAGAACGTAGCCCACACAGAACAAATTTTATAATATGCAAATTAAATGCGGACAATAGTTTAATGTCTTTATAACTTTGGTATATTTTAAAATTAGTGAGAACCATTCGCGGACCGGCAGGTGGGAAACCCTGGGCTGAAGCATTTCGGTATCGGTGTAAAAGTACATCATGATTTTGAAAACAGCGAAAAGTGAAATTTGAAAATTTCTTTGATTTTCAAAATCGTTACGAACCACTATATATTACATGATATCGTCGTATTACTGGCAAAAGATGTTAAAGTGAAAAAGTGAGTTTTGAAATAATCGAGTGGTAATTAATGTTCGAGTTTCTCTGTTAAATACATTTTATGACAATTTCTATCAAATAATACATTATACCTCAAGAAGGCCAGTATTTTCACTCAATTTTCAACTCAAGTTTTGCCAGTAATACGACGATACACATGTGTGTGAGTATGTGTATTTTGCAATAATCCATGCCCAAACATAGACAATTTAAAATAGTTCTCCAATCAAAATCTTAATGTTCTATGTCTAAGTCTAGTCATTTCACGAACAACTTTTTTCCAAGCTCAGCCTCAAACTCAAACTCAAACATTAAAACTCGATTATCTCAAAACTCACTTTTCACTTCAACGTCTTTTGCCAGTAATACGACGATATATAATATAGCTGCCAATTTACTCAGTGGGTATGGTATGGTTGTGAATACATCCTACTTGGTCACTGGCTTATATCAAAAATATAAAGGAACAAAAACCACACCTTTATCTCGGAAGATAACATTAAATTAATGACATACAATATATTTTAATCTTGTAAACTCAAGCTTAAAATGATAGTCATCTGGTGTGGCAATTATTATGAATTTTGATATCTTCGTGGCACCCTAACTGGTATGCGCGGTCATAATGCTCTTAGTAATAAGTGTTACCATTATTGCAAATGGTTTCCCCTCATAACAGTCTTCTATATTTTCGGGCCGTATTTAAGTAATGCGGCAGTGGGTTTTTATCACTGGCAAAATTAGAAATAAAGAGTAGAATGGGTCGAAATAAAAACATCGTAATATAACTGCCATGATAATGAGACACGTTGTTTTAATTTGCATACAGTTTAAACAAGGAGCTTTCTATGTGACATTTAATGTTGCCATTACAATAAACGGATTAAGTGAGTGATCGCTTTAATGGATATTGTCTACGAATAATTGAATATAGCAACTTTAAAATAATTCTAAGTGGCAAGCTGAACATACAGTTTACTGTTTTCTACTAATCTATATAGAAATAACACTGAATAATTTATTTTAATTAAATTCTAAGCAAGTACAAATATAATTTCATTCTAATATTATTGATATCGCTTTGATAGTCGAATTGGTAAGCACGCGTAATTTGATGTTGAAGATTGTGGATTCAAATTGTTCAATATACTGGAAAATTTTTAGACACTTCTTCGTCATAAGTATTTCGAACGTTAAATCTATGTGTTATATTTTGGAGCAGATATGGTTGAAAAACGGTTGCTTCCTCATTTATAATCCGCTAAGACTTTCCATCCGACATATTCTGTGGTTTAATGAACGCGCCTCATGTGTGTCTAGTGTAGACTTTTTTCAGTGCATGGTTTTTATTTTAATTTATTGTCTAATTGGTAAAACAGATTTTTTTAATCACGATTTATATATGCTGTACCGTAAGCCAGACATTATCAAATTTATAAAAAAGAATGGATGTTTGAAGAAATAAAGACATGTACAATGCTGATACATTTCTTTTGAAAAAAATGATCATCTTGAAGCTTGAAGAAAGTTGGAACACTATAAATGACGGACAAGGTTGAAAGCAATCAAAAATTATAATTAACTCTTTAAATACTGAATGATGATACATCGTTGAGGGTGATAAATGCGGTCAACGACTATTTTGAGTCCAGTTTTTTTTTAAATTTTATTCACAAGGTATTATAATTAAAAGTATTATATTCCTGTTAAATTATTTTATATTTTTATCAAAAATTATTACTAACGTTTCTTACTTGGATTTTGTAATATATTATAGTAAACAGCAGTGTTTGTCATGCAATAATTATAATTCAACTTTTTTAAAATACCCGTTTTTATGAAATGCAATTTTATGCATATACCCTATGAATATTTATGAACAAAATGAATTTTAAACATCATTAATACATACACCATTATTATAATGCAAAGTTGCAAAATACTTATAAATTTACGAATAAATTTAACCCTTTCATAACGACTGACGTTCACCTGTTATTTCTCGCAGAATTTCAATATAAATAAACACTCGCTACATTTATTCCGAGCGTTATTGTAAATTTGTAAGGCTTTCGAGTAAATTTAACGTTTCGCTATAATAAAGTCCAACACTTTAAAATTACAAAATATCCTTACTTGTATTTACACAAAGAAAACTTTACGAAGATATAAGGACAAAATCAGTATTTGATACAAAAGGGTCAATAATAGAGACAACTTGCATGAGAAAGTAAATATTAGCACATAATATTTCCGATTCCCATAGATATTTATATGATGGCTATTTAGCAAAATATATTATATAAGGTGTCTGACTATAGAGTAAGTAATTATATAAAGAATTTCAAAATTTCTTTAGTCATTTTATTTTTTTAAATACTAATAATAACAAAATAACTTTATTATTATGAAAAACACAATAGAAAAACTATTATTTATTTATCAATGATGGTTGTCTGTCGCCCAGATGATTTTTTCGTTCAGGGCACACTTGACGTTTTTTCTCGTATTTTTCAGATACTACATAAATGCGCCACGACACACCTAGCATCGTCTCGCAGCACACATTATTATTACCTCCGTACACGCACACCAACTGCACCGGCAGTGATACTAACACGTATCTGTATTTCTCTCTTTTGTTTTTTTGGGAGGTTTTTCAGTTTTAATAACTCTTAAGCATCGCAAATTTCAAATAAAACAAACTTTATAACTGAAGAACTGTTAAATAATCTATCTAAACCATTTAAATTTAAGTTGAAAATAAAACATACATTTGAACCAATACATTTTTTAAATCATGTTTTTATCGATTTACTATAAATCAAGTATATATATTAGAATAATAAATGTTTATGTTCGATTTTAAATTAAAAAAAAAACAATTTAATAATAAATTGAATATAATATATTTCAATATCCTGTATCATTCTTCCATAAAAACCACATGCCCATATAAACAATTGTAACCAATAAAAGAATATTAAAAAACGTAGAAAATATATTTTTTTAATTCAACAGATGTTACTTCATGGTACTTTATTTTTTCGGTATTTTATTTAGAGTAAGTATATTATATACATTTTATATCAATGGTATTTTTAGTTTATTTATGGAATTAATATTGGCAATGTAGTATTAAATGTAATTCGTTTATCACACGAGTAAATTATTTGATGCGTAGAGTATTGCGATCACTTAAGGGCGTTTGTTAACCGACCGAATATTTTGCGTATTAGCAACAGATGTCGTTAGCTGTCAACCGAAAGCACGTAATGTAATAATATCTGTTTCGATATGGCCGGGCCAGATGTTTGAATAAAATTTAAATTCACGGTCGAAATAAACTCGTCTCTCAGCGGTTCTGTTGAAATAGCAAAGGATTTTAAATCGAATCTGAAAATTGGGGTGCGCATAAAATTTTCCAATATATCCAACATAAACATTTCGAAAATGTCGACTGTAGAAAGGAAAAATTGTGTAACCTTTAATCTTTTCAATAATCATAATGTATACAATTTAATACATTTGGATATGAGCTGCGAATGCCGAGTTAAAATCTAAATTTAGCTTTAATGTTAAAAAAGATGGCCTGTAGAATTTGCAATATATAAAAAGGACTTCTACCACATCAATTTGTATAGTTTTTTTTTAAATAACTTATTCAATTCATATTAGACTGGGTAAATAAAACACCAGTGTGTCATTATATACTTCAAGGCTGTATCTTTTGAATATGTTGACTTTGACCAAAAATTGTTAAATAAGGTTTTTATTCCTCCTGTGAAATTTAGTCAGTGTATTACGTCCTTTTTTTCCTTTCACAGTCGATATATAAAAAGTATTAAGTAAAAGTAAATTTCAAGAAATTACCTGTGAAAGAAATGAAAGGTAAGAAAGCATTCAAAGGGAATCGAACAAATTCTTTTAAAAAAATTGGTTACACCTTTTTGGCTTTTTACGGTCGATAATTTTTAATATATATTCCATATGCAGCATAAGGAATTCCAAAATTGTAATATTTATCTGGATGGCTTTTGTTCGTGATGCCAAAAGACAGGCGATGAATTTACTTAAATAAATTGGCTCAGTTACGGATAACTTCCACCCGAGTGGGAGTGAGTATACATTGATGTTGCTTAATAAATTTAGAATAGAATATATCTAAAACTCTCAGTACGTCATTTTTTTTATTTTCTATTTCAAAAGTTCTCTTTACTTTTATTTCCATTAGGTGATTGTAAGTTTTATTTACTTTTTTTCTCAGAGTGTTTCTGAGATTCATTCTTTTCGTTTATAAGTACTTCAAGACTCCCTATCTCACTTCGTTTGTGTTTTAATCACTTTTAATTTATAAATTTTAAATTACATTAAATTGCATTTTTATTTGATTGGATCTGATACCGCATCCTTACGCCATAATAAGTATTTATCATTAACATTTGCAAGAACAAGAATATTTGAATTCATATTTAATATAACATCAATGCTTAATTTAATGTAATAAATTAATTAAGAAATTTTCCGGTCTACGCTACTGTCATTTAAATACAACAAAAGAGACAATAACGATAAGTATTTTACCAGAGTTTGGTTCATTTTATATTCCGTATAACAATATTGTCATGCTTGTGTGGGCCTGCTACTTCAAACAAAACAGAAAATTTTCTTGAATAATATTATAACTGTTATGGGGTAACCCCACTTTTTCACCGTTGTAATTTGATGAAATTATAAAATAAATTTCAAATAAAAATATCTTGAATGTAAAACATAAAATTTTGTTTACCATATTTAGCGATTATTTTGATTTATAATGACACGAAAAAAGACACATATTTTTTTTACTCAGTCCTATCTGAAAGTGAAGCACGTAGATTTTTTAAATGTGTGGACATTTGCTTCATTATTAAAAAAATGTCATAATAATATGAAGACATCTGGACATTTTTTAATCAGCCAATTGCTTATTCCAGTGATTGGCCAGTGCTGCTTTAGGAATATATCATAAATGATTTTAAGCATAATTATGCAACTCTGGGATTCAAGTCTGCAATTTCTGATATCAAAGCGAGAAACATATATGCTATATTAATATTTGGTAAAATGTATTAATATTATATTCTTATATATTTATATTATAGTCTACCGGTGGCGTAGTTGGTAGCGTGCGCGCCTAGCAATTCGAAAAATGCGGGTTCGATTTCCCATCTGTTGTCGGATTTTTAAAATCAAAAATACAGGACTGGATGCCCATTAGGTTGAGCATTGTCTGACAAACGATTTTCGTGAAAAATAATCTGTCAACACGTCTTCACATTGCGCAGATTCATATACTCTACTTTCGGAGTGGATATCTTCAACCTGTGTAAATCCATATGCTCTACGTTAGGAGCGGACATGGTATATATATAAAAAAATGTTAATTATTTATATTTGGCTTAATACATCGACAAATATTACCCCAGAACACGCTTGGAAAATTTGATGTTGAAAATTTAAACAATTTATTTTTAAGGGATGGAAATATACTGATATTAGATATCATCTTGCTGAAATGGCGTAAGCCTGGCTTTATACATAGAAGAGATTGTGTGTTGCTGGAAAATGTATTGAAGTGAAATGCCAAAACAAGAAAATAGATTGTGCTCTTCGTAGTGGACGAATTGCATTAAAAGGACCGTTAGAGAAAATTGCATGTAGACATATTTGATGACGAAAAAGATAACGTGGATGACTGATAAAGACATGAAAGTTTGATTAAATTATTAATAAATACAATAATTTTACTGCATATCTATTTATATTATAAAACTGTTAATACAACTGCATGTCTATTTGTCACAAACACTAGTCCTTAACGATGAATAGTAACAACGTGAAATTTTCACACGTCATTTTGATTAACATTTATAGATTAACTATTTTACTTTTGACATTTGACGTTAGTACCGATGATCAACAAAAGCTTTAAAACTGATTTTATTTATTTATTTAT
>JAGVSQ010000997.1:0-32382 GCA_022683975.1 Rhyacophila evoluta
AATTATCTTTCTGGATTTCTTATTTTTATTTTCCAATTGGTTTCTGCAATGATAGTTTTCCTTGATAATAATATTAATTTATTTTCAAGTAATGAACCTGATAAGCCACTTCATAGACTGCATTTCCATCCTGAGCCACTGCAGCATCATCAAGCAGTCCCACGATGTGGATGACAGCTGAGCACAAACAAGAGGGGAACAGCGAGTTTGCCGTTTGGGCATGGTGAGAAGTATTTCGAAGGCCTTCACCGGCTTCCTCGTCAACTATAAATACAAATAAGTAGAAATAAAAAAACTTCTTAATTAATATTCAATTATTAATTATAGGAATTAAATGAATGTTAAAACAATCAGTAAACTTACCCTCAACATGGTCGTCCTGAGGATGCTCTAAGCTTGGTTCCCAAGCTGCCTGTCGAGTGATAGGAATGGTTGTGATAAGAAACCCTTCTCTTTCTGCTCGTCTCTTGTCCTCTCTCTGCTGCATGGCTCGTTTGATAGCCTCGGTTTGCTGCTTCTTACGGGTTTTAGTCGCTGTTACTAGAGACCGCTGTAAAAATAAATATAAATTATTTATGGTAAATGGTAATAAATTTTGGGTTAAAAATATCGATAGTTTAGTAAATCACTGCCTTAATTTATGATGTATTATATGAATTTTAGATAGTGTAAAAATGTATACTTGTGAACTTACATGTCTCTCCTGGTTCAGAGTAACTTCCATATCTTTAGTTTTTACATGTGGACTCCATGGTGGATCAACGATTGGAAGAGATTCGATGCCAATTTTTGGCGATGGCAATGTAAACTCAATCCCTGGGGGAGGAACTTTAAAGGTGAGAGATGCGCCTTCTTCCATCCGTGGCCACACTTGGTACCGCAATTTCCACAATACTTGGAAACGTAGGATCGCATTTATTCTGAAAACATTTATAATTGGTCATTTTATCTGCCAAATATATTTTTATTTTTACATGTAAACAAGAAAAGAAATAAAACACTGTAACACAAATTACATCTTATGTGGTCACTCTTCCTGTAATGTGTAATCAGAAAATATAACAAAACAATTCTTTCCATAACATTCTCATAAATACAGTAAATGTACTTTTGGTTGAGATAATTTAACATTATATAAACAATACAAAAAGATCTAACCTGACGCTTGGATCAGTGTGCTGTAAATCTCTCAACATGATTTCTGCAGCATGGTGAGGTGCTTTAACTGCAGCTAGAATAAACAAAGACGCCGCACTAGCAGCTACTTCCTGGCAGCTATCGAGTAGGAGAGCCCAAGCCCCTGGAAGAGCTCCTGCGAAGCTGTCTTCTGACATCACCATAGCACCTTTTACCAAGATCGCCAATGGAGAATGAAAGGCATTCCGAACCTATAAGAATTAACAAATGGTTTATAAAGATTGAAAAAGTAAATTATTATTGTATACATGTGATATAGAATGATGGAGAACATAAGATCATTGAATTGAATCATGAAGTTTTATAAAAAATTAAGATGTTTATAATATGTAGTTAGATTCAGGACATGGTGCATATTGATCTAAATGACTGATCTCTCAGTATTAATCTTCAAATAAAGAATAAAAGTGAAATGAGAAATGAGAGTGAAAATGGAAAAAAAAAATATGAATCACAGTTGCTTTGTTAATTGTGTGTGAGAAATTTGAGAAGACTTACCTGGGTTTTGATATAATTGAGTATTGGAGAAGATACAAGAACGGGAGAAGATTTTCTGGTGGTACCATCGCGTGTTGATGAAAAGATGTCTCCACGACTTGTTCCATCAATTATAGACCGGTCCAATCTGGAAATAAAATATTTAGCAATTATTCTATATTTAGAATCGTTTAATTGTTATTTTTACTTTAAAAGTAAAGCATAGTAGACCTCTAGAGAGTTTATAACAGATGCATCTAACCCAGTGAGTCTCAAACTTTTTTGTGCCATGGTCTCCTAAATTAGATGCGGCTCTCCAAAAATTACAGTAAAGTACAAGAAAAGAATCGTGTTGAGTTATGACTATGTTCAAGAAGAGGATGACATGACTGTATTTGAATAGATATTGATTGGCGCACACTTAAACATAATTGTTCATTCTTCTATTATTTCCAGTACAAATAAAAAACATCCCCTGAAAATGAGCCCTAGTGCGTCTTTGGAGCAAAAATTATTATACGACTGGATCTAATTTTCAGACTTTTATTCCGTTGTTCTGATTATTATTTTGTTTATGAACCAAAATGATTTTGTTTTGAAAAAATCACAAACACTATGTAGTATAATAATGACAAATTGAATAGTGTTTGTGTTTGTGTATTTGACAAACATTATATAATTTTTTGAACCCGTGAACTAGGAACCGAACTAAAGATAATAGCTCATTACTACTAGCCCAATTAAAATCATTTATCATTAAAATATTTACATAATCTGTTTGTTACATAGTAGAAAAGATACTAATTGATTAAAAAAGTAAAATAAAATAGTCAGTATTTTTCTAAATCTCTCTCAGACAAGACTTGCCTCTTTGGAGTATCTCTTAAAATTTCCATTTCAAATTAAAAAATGCCACCTCACTATAAGTTAATATATTTTGACATCAAAGGATTGGGGGAGTGTGTCAAATATATTCTGGCTTATTTTGATATTGAATATGAGAGTGAAAAAGTTATCTTGTTCACTGGAAAGGGAAATTGGAACGAATTGAAACCAAGTAAGTTTTGTTCACAAAATAATGAAATAGAATAAGATGATTGTAATTATTGATTTGACTGATAGCAAGGGGGTATTTTTTGTATGGTTTAACTATCTGTATTTGGGTGGATTCATGTTTATGCATATTTGAATTCTAAAAATTGTTAGATGAATCTCTCATAAATATGTAACCCTTCAGGTTAGCATATAAACTGATAAGATGCTCGAACCCATGGATTCCACATTTAAAAAATCCTTATCTCTTTAATTAAATAACTATTAATATATATTACTGATTGCCATGTAAAAGTTTGATGGTTTATGCTTAGTTTATTCATCAATGGGAAAATGTTATTTAATTTATGTTAATTTAGACAAGGCAAAGTCAATCAATCACTTAACTTATTGGGCATCCATCCTGAATCTTATTTAGTAATAGTAATCTTTTTAAATATGGCAGAAGAATTTAATACAAGTAATATAGTTGTAAAATATGAATACCTACTTGGTTTAACAGTTTGCTAATAAGCAGTTCTCTTGAAAAACAATTGGTTGAGATGTATTAACATATTGTGGAGGTAAAGTATAATATATTTTGCTTTGCAGTGATAATAATATACAGTAGAATAGCTACATATTCAACACTTTAGAGCAAGTAAAATTGGTGCGTCCCCATATAGTTTATCACTCTCACAATACCTTCAAATTTTTACTTCTTTCCAGAAACTATGGTTATGGTTTCTCTGTTTTTTATTTAGGTCTCGGGCGTACTAAAAATTTTATTTCTAATTTTGCGCCCCCCCAAGATTTGTGCACCTGGAGCAACTGCTCCAATTGCTCCTCGGTAACTATGCCTCTGATAATATAAGAAATACTCGGAGAGATTTCTACCTATTCACAATAACAGATTAAGAATAACTATAAAATATTTTTAAAAATTAACAATTTATGTACATGATTTAATTTACAGCTATGCCATTCGGACAGTTGCCAGTTTTGGAAGTTGATGGTAAGAGATTGTACCAATCACAGGCCATCTGTCAATACTTGGCAGGGCAATATGGGCTCACAGCCGGAAACGCATGGGACGATGCACATATCATTGCTATCGGTTGTTCACTCCAGGACATTTTAATCAGTAAGTTATGAAAATGGATTGATTGTTAAATATGAAACCATCAGAAATTTATTAAGATATTGATACATTAACACTAAGAGGTTTAAAATGAGAATATTTCACATATTATATTACATTAAAATATTAAAGTGAATGAAGTTATTTGTTTCATTTTTAAAATAAGATTATGAATTTTTGATTTCATAATTTTAGGAGTTGCAAGATTTTTTTATGAGAGAAATCAAGAGATGAGAGCAGAACTAAAACTGGAAAGAGAAACTAAAATGTTGCCCTTCTATTTTGAGCGTTTTGAAAACCTGCTCAAAGAAAAGGGAGACTTCTTCGCTGGAAAGGTAAAAACATTATTTTGGTCGGTGAAAAGTCATCGATATGCATTTTGAGAAAATTTCATAAGTCATTTTGCCTGATACAAGCTCCCTTCACTTTCTTAGCTTAAAGGTACTGTGTATTTTTCTACATAGTCTAATTACCTTGTTCAAGTTTTTGTATTTTATTTGTCTCTCTATCTCTATTCATTCATGAGATGGTTATCTTCCATCCATGAAACATTTCCCACTCTGGTAAATGTAACAATTTGAATTATAATTCACTACTCAGAATGTCCAGCAATGGTTTTGAAATATTTGCAAGTCAATATCAGAAAGCACACTATTATAATTATTTAACCATTGTCATAGTATTTATTATAGTCTATAATATAATTGGACTAAATCGATGGTACCTATTATATGTTCAAATTATCTTACATAAGGTGTCTATTGGTTTCTTTGAGGAATATTTAAGTCAAAATGAGGAATCTAGAACTTTATTTGAGAGAGAGTTCAGAATGTAAAATTCTGAAAGGCAGTTGTGAAGTTGGCCATTGATTTGATTAGACCGCATTATCAGTGTGTACCATAATTTAGATAGTATCTGTGTGTCCTATTGTAATTTATTGTGTTTCCAGTTGACTTGGGTTGATTTCTACGTAGTAGCCGGTTTCGAAACAATCAATGGAATGATGGAAGCAGATCACATCACAGGAAAATATCCTGCCCTCGAAGCCCATATGAAGAGAGTATGGAATCTGCCCAAGATCAAGGAGTATGTTGCTCAGAGACCACCATACACTCGTTAAATTCTTGTGATGGTTAGTTGGAATGATAAAATAAAATGAATTCTTAATTCAAATTGTGTTGCAAAAATAAATTGAATTGTAAATAAAAAATCAAATAAATGATTTTTTTTTGTTTTATTCAAAAGTCATCATTCAAGACTATATATTATTTACGCCAACAAGAAACCAACTGCCTGTAATGATATAATAGGTAAAATATTATACAAGGCAGTATATATATTTTTCATTTACCAAAATTATATATTCAAAACCAAAGTAAAAAATGCATAGTTTCCATCTATGAGTCTAGTTAGAAACGAAAAAACCTTACTAAGTAGATCCTATCTCTTTTCTTAATAATACAACTGACTAACCTGTCTTTTTTTCCAACGCTATCCTTTCTTCTTATTGGGGAAGTCTGTGAGCTGGTCTGATCGGAAACTTTCCGGCCCCGCCTATCTTTTTTCAACTGTTGCTTGTCACAGTCCACATCAAACGTTGTGTTTTCACCAACAATTCCAAATTTCTCACCATATATCTAGTAAAAAATACAACATTTTTTATTATTCTTCTTATTGTGTTTATTCCTTGAATTTGTTTTCAAATTGTGTTTTATCTAAAAGCACTTATTGTTATTGAGAAGTTGAAAAATTATTTTAGCATTTAGCTTTTAATTTTAATTAGCAAATAGATTGTGTTTAAATAACCATGCCTATCAACAATGATTGTTTTTTATTTGAAATTCACATTTATGTTTCATAATAATGGGATGGATTGAGGACTCACATGGTATTATTATTTCTACTTCAATAAGCATTATTCCGAGTCTTCATTTATTATCACAGCAGTTGTTTATTTGAGAGTGTTCATGCTTTTTGGTAAATATTAATAATGTGGTAGTATTCAGTTTTGGCTGATATTATTTTTTATGAAATAAAAACATAAATTGGTTTTACCTTTCGGACTGATTTGATAAGCCTCGAGCTGGCTCGCATGTTTCTCTTGTAGCAAAAGGGATGACAGAAATTCTGATGCGAACAGTAATAGTTGAAAGAATTTATCACTTGAACTACAGTCTGAAATAAAACAAAATTGAACTATTTATTCTGAAGCCGAGTACCATTATATTAACTATTTATATATTGATCAAAATTCTGTAGAATATTGTATAGTTGTAAAAAAGGGATATTTTTTAATTGATAATAGATTGAGCTACACCAAGTAGAATTAATTCTGGAGAAGAGGCTCTTACAAGTATTGAGTAGAACACAATGATCTAATATAACACAATTCTGATAATGGAGAAATGCATCATGGCACACGCAGCATCGTCTTGAGACATACTATAATGCCGCGGCACACCAGTTGCAGAGCACTACTCTAAAGCATTTGAAAAAACTCATTCTATTTTAAGAAAAATGTTTTAATAAGTTAATTACTGGATTATAAATGGTCGTTTATATTTTTATTATTCCATCAGACTTGAATCATGAACTTTTTTTCAATGGTTAGAGTAGCGAGCTAACATTTTTTATAAGAAATCATTTTATGTAATGGGAGGTAATGGCGATTTATTATTTAATCTATCAATAAGATTTAAGCTAGGAATTGCATAACAAAATTTGAGAATTCTAAAATTCTTTACCATAAATATAATTTCGAATTTTGAAAATTACATACCTAGGGCATTCCGAATTACAAATGTCATATATGAAATATGCATAATTTAAAAAGTAATAAAAGAACTCCAAATTCAAATCCAAATTAATTCTTAGGTTTTCTAGTTCTCTCCAACTTTGTGTGTTTTCATTTCTGCATTGATTAAAATTCTCAGAAAAAAGCAAAATGTACATTCATTTTTCATTTTGATTCCACCATTGATCATTTTTAATTTCAGGAAACTTTTGTATAAAAATTCGATCGATACCAGGAGACATGGCTTCAAGTGATCTTTGCTTCCTCAAAACATGTCTTTGGCAACAAAACAATGATTGAGTTTGATAATATTATTTTTATTCAATGGAATATCAAAATTTTTATTTCTATATGGGTTTAATATTTTTTTCACAATAAATAAAATGAATTATCCTTAATAAATTGTTCTTTATTATTAGTATTGACCAATATATAATTGAAATATTTTCGAAATTCGACCAAATTTGGAAAATATTATTATATTGGAATTTCAAATTATTTTTACTTTCTCAAAATTTGCAATCCCTAATTTAAGCTATATAAATTAATATTTGCTATCTGGTTGATTTGGTGGATTTTTCTATATAATTAAATCCAAACTCTTCTTTTTGGAATAAATATTGTCAGATAATATTGAATGGCCTAACCTTAATCCAAGGCATTCCTTTAGATGTATCATCAGTGTCATTACTATCTGGACTCTCAGGTGGGTGGTCATGGTCATCACTCAATACTCCGGGGCTCTCTTCTCCCCCACTATTATCACCCCCTGCAGCACCCCCAGCCGCCGCTCCACCCGTTGCATTGGCATTAGCATTTGCAGCATCCGACGTGTCGCTCCTGTCAGAGATGGAGCTGACCTTCCGCCGTGACTGGATCGAGTCTGCGCGTTTCACCACATCTGAATATGGTACACAATTTGCCAAGCTAAGCATGATTCTAAAGCATTACATGAATATTACAGATGGAGTACAATTTGTTACGATGAAATTATTATTAATCTACTGAAATGCTACTTAGTGCTGGTGATATGTGAAAAATACTTTTATGTCTACACTTCCACATTTTCTTGCTACACGATTGTATGATGAGCTATGAACTAAATTATTGTGAGTGAAATTTTTCATTTCTTTTGAAAAGGCACAATATAAGGACTTTGTAATAATTGAGCAAATATAAAAATATATTTGCCTGTATTGAATACTTTCAGCAAGCACTACTGTTACTAATTTAGACTTTGTGAAATCAAGTGTGATAATTGCAGTGCAAAATAAAAATATTTGCACAATTTGTGCCAGCTAAAATCAAATAAAATTAAGATTTTTAACTATTCTATGTTACAAGAGAAAGTGACAAACAAATGTAATTAATCTTACTGAAATTCTTTAAATATTATAGTATTGAAAGAAAACGTGAATAAATTATAAGGATGTTTATATGAGTTATAACCGTATATATAACTCTTCTAAATATTTTACATTTTTAAATTTGGCCATCTTTTCTTGTATGACAAAGAAATACCAAATTAGATTAATTTTAAATTCTAGATAGAAAATTTTGGGCACAAATTGTCACTGTCAATCTTTGCTAGTTTATTACCAAATTGGGTGGTGATTTTTTTTTATTAATCAAAGCTAAAATATTTTCTCTTAACCTTATCTACTCTGAATGAGCAGCATAATATCGTCGTATTACGGGCAAAAGACGTTAAAGTGAGTTTTAAAATAATCAAGTGTTAATGTTTGAGTATTATAAATTAAAAGATTGTCGTAAAATGTATTTAACAGAGAGGCTCAAACATTAAAACTCAATTATTTCAAAACTCACTTTTTCACTTTAAGATCTTTTGCCAGTAATATGACGATATGAAGTCTTGTCTTGATATACTATATCTTTTAATGAAGATTAATATTCAACAAATTTTATAAACTCATTAGATAATTCAATCATCAATTTTCATATAAAAAATCAGCTAGTGTTAAGCCTCATTCATGAAATAGATAAGTTTTATAAAAATATTATAATCTACAAAAAAAGTTGCAAAATTAACTTACATTCCTCCACATCTTTCCCTTCCTTTGTGTTACGTCTCAACTTTAAAGACTTCCTCTTGAAAGAGCCAGTCGGATGGGCATGTTGAACATGAGCAGGTAAAAGCGGTCCAGGCTGATGCGGTGGACCGAGCCCCGATAGTCCTAATGGCGGTGCATGAGATTGCGGAGTACTTGGTGCAGCAGATCCTTGCTGGGTTCCTCTTCGCAGAAGAAATGGTCTCCCGCCAGTTGGAGGCACACGAGGTCGGGCCTTTTTTTCATCTGCTGCGGTAGGAGTTCCGTCCTCTAACTGAAAACCATTTATAATGGCACTGATCATTTATGTATTTTAATGTTAGTCATATTACAAAATGCATTATTTATTGTTTAGTTATCTCTTTTAAAAGGAAATTTATTTTGAGAGTCTGTCTCTGTCTGCAAATAATGGAACAGATGATGGAAATGTATTAGTTTCAAATTCATCATCGAGAGGAACCAAGATTTATTATTAATAATGATTACCTTATTTAATATAATAGTTAGGTATACTTTCAAAACTACATCCTTAGCCATACCATCTCAGATTAATTCAATTGCCAAACACAAAAAGAAAGCCACCACGAAAAATCATGGTATTCTTAAAATCAGTATATACCGATAACAATGTCATTCTCACTTTTTCCCAAAGTGTCAACAAGAATTAAAATTGAGAAATGTTCTGGATAAAAAAGATGTGACTGTTTGGTTTTCTTTTTATTCTTTTTGTACAGTTTTGTATATAAAAAAGATAATGCAAATGGATGTTGGGTTGTATACTCACAGTGGCATTGCTGCTTCCCTCGGACTCGTTCTCGGGCTCATGCAGTACGAAGGAGATCTTGCGGTCGGCGTCTCCAGCAATGGACTGCAGGCTCTGAGCGGAAGCCTGCGAGTGGCCCATGCTGGAGAGCGCCATGCTCCAGCGCCGGTTCGCCTCCCTGATCCAGTATACCGAAACTGATCAATTACATCTAGCTGTCAACAGCCGCACGGCTCATGGCCGACTTAATCCTAGTTGTCAACGTTTACTCTGCACTAAGCTACTACCGTATACATACAGCACGTCCAAATTTAATATAAGCAATTCGAAAATTTCTCACCTTGCTGAGGTAATTCATCAATAATAGATTAATTTCTTCCGAGTCTATGATTTCAGAAACATATACTTGAAAGACTAGTACAACGTAAGCCATCTTTAAATTGCTTCTATCTAATTTAAGCCCACTGTTTTTTTACGGATTCTACACGTTAAGCTAAGTTAAGATAAGCTTTGTAAATACGGTGCTTGGAAAAGTGGCATAATTCCAAAATATCTATGATTTCTTTTTTGTAAAACTAAGTAAGTTTTTGGTTTTACATAACTTCTTTTATAACTTATTTCTTGTCACAGTATGTGTATAATCTATCAACTCGAGTTCAAAACAATCACTAAAATTTTAAATTATACAACTGAATGTAGAATGTACAATTTATTGTCTTTAATGACATCTTTTTGGGAAAAAAACATGTATAAAAATATTGGAATGTAAAAACTCAGCTATATCATATGTCAATATTTAAAGAATTTATAAAAAACCATTATAACATTTTCCATCATCCTTTTTTTAAGTAGAAATAATATTACATACAACCCTATTCCGCTAATATTTCGAAGGAAAACCCATAAAAGGAAATTGAACATAAAAATATCTTAAATTGAAATTAAAATTTAAAGAAATATTATTAAAAAATAATGTTGTTACTTCAATAAAATTTGATTTTAATTATATATTTACTTATTCATTATTTCTATTGCACTTCAAAAGTTTATTCATATAAGATTACATTTGGAATTATACCACTACATTTCCCATATATTATACACTTTATTAATTTAATTTTTGCATATTAATACTAAACTGATTATTTTAAGAGCAATAATTATTTATAGATACAGTCTGTAGAAATTATCAATTATTTTTGCTATTTTTGCAAATTGTTAAATGGGAATAATGAGTTCAATGATTGAGCATATGGCTAACAACCAATATTTTAAAAACAATCTGTATCGCTATTTTAAGTAGTAAAAATGAATTAAATAATGTGTTTTATGTAGGAAATTAAAAGTTGTTTTCTTATCCATTAGATGATTATGTTATAATACAAACCTCATTCAAATGAAAAAAATATCCAATTCAAATGAAATTGCAGACCGCAAAGCCAAAAAAACATGTCATACTCACGGTTTATCCATGCCAAGTATAAAATGCTTAAAATATTATTATACACGAGAACATTCAAAATGGGGAGTCATGAGCACGTATGTAGGTTTCAGCCGTCAGGATATGGGGAACACATAAAGCCTTTCCACACATTTGGGTATTTACATTTAAGGTTATGATCTTATGATGACAGGATGCGTCGGGAAACATTTCATTCGCTTTAAGTTTTCAAATCCTCCACGTGTAGGCATTTTTACAAACAATTATATAAAAAAATCCAATTACGAAAAAAAGACATAAGTTAAGTTTGTTCAATTCAGTGAAAGGCCAGGTATGTAAGTAAAGTATTATAAGACACATTGTAAATCAATCATTCAGACGAAAAAGACCTTAGATTTGTTGTATTGAGAGTTAATCTAATAGTTAAGAGTGCAATTTGTCAAGAATCATAAAGAATTGTTTTTTTGTTTTTGTTGATATATTTGAAATCTTATAATCATTTGAAATAGTTTTGGAACATCAAATTAATCTATGCATAAAAGAAATAATGATGACAATCTAAATTATTATAAAACCATATGATTTTTTATTACAATTCAATGAACTATTATGGTTTCATTGCAATAAATAAAATAATTTAAAACTTCTAATAAATATTTTAAAACGTTTATTGTTTTTCTACCATAAATCTGCTCCATATAATCTATAATACTCAGTAAGAATGTGATATGTGTTAGCATCGTTTTGACATAAGTGTGATAAATATGGTGAAATAAAATCACCCAGTTTTTTTGTGTGTCATTATTTAAAAAAGCAACTGAGTGAATATAATTATTTCGATATTGCAATCACATATTTCCCAAATTGATGACAGACCACTGACTATTTTTTTTGTACCATGCTTACTATGAAAATTTACCTTATGGATATCCACAATGTGAAGACTTTTCTTAACAGACAAAACTGGGTACCCAGCTTCATATTTATGAATTTTTTAAACTTCTTATGCAACTGTGGGATTTGAACCAACAAACTCCAGCGCTGAAGGGTGTGTCACACTTTTCACAATCGGCCACACTTTTAGGATAAAAGAATACCAGTATTTTCAAATATTCAAAAGAATGTTTGAACATATTAATTTATTGTAATAAAACCATTTAAGTAATATCAACTAATTTTATAATAATTTGTATGTAGCTTGCAAATTTCTTTATTAATAAATGATTTTTATCTACTCGGTTATGTTAGATTTTTTTTATAAAGGTTGATTTCCAGGATGTGATAGTTTTATATATTTATACATAAATTAAAATCTTTATAAGAATAACAGCAGAAGGTAAATTTAATCATTTGATGCTTAATAAAAATCTGAGATCTTTTCCGTTTGTGTTAGAGTGTTGATTAACATCAAAGAAGTAAGTAGACTAGAGTTAGAAGTAATTTACTTGAGAAGTGAATGAGATGTATTCGATGAAATGAGTCGGCATTCCATGTAGGTATGGATATCGAAGGAACCAAGCTTGTGTTTGAGATAACAAAACATATATAATAATATAGTCCAGCTAACATTGAATGCATATATAATGTACAGTCAATATGAACATTTTGTACATTAACATCACAATATTCAAACTCTCCCCACGAACATTTACAACGCCAATGTACGGCCGCATCGGACATACAACCAATGATGCATAGAAATAAATGGTAAGTCTGGAATTAAAGTGAGTGTCGAGTGGTTCATTGAATAGTGTTCATTGGTCGTAACAATCGGGTGATACACAAAATAATCATCTTCAAAATATCAAACAAAATATTAATTGTATCATTTTCAATCCTTAAAATGAAAAAATTTAACAAAATATTTTTATTCTGTTTTGGACTTACTAATCATTGATTGATTTATTGAAAGATTATTCTAAAAATCATAAACAATTAAATCATTTTGAATATTCTAATGATATATTTTGAATGTCTACTCGATTGTTATATAATAGTACTGTTTCCATGATTCATGTAATTTATCACATTAGATAAGTCAGTTTGTTCAACATCTTGTTTTGGTAAAGATAATTTTTGGTAAACATCATGTTTTGGTACAACTGATTTTGTTGTAGAGTAACATTATAAACATCATTTGTTGTTTTCTAAATTAAATGTGTATTCATTCGCCAACAAATGACAATTTCAAATGCTTAAAAACAAAATATCATAGTTCAAATGAGTTATATATTAAGAATGTTGCTTCCCCATATTTAAAATAGAAAACTTAACTGTCTCTCTTTCATAAAAAAGTTAATTATTTAATTCCAGACTTTAAATTAACGCAGTATAGTCAGCAGTACTGGCCAATACATAAAATATGAGCACGATGCAGGGCTCACGCATACAAAACGGCAGTTCCTAAGCATTTTTGCAAAATAATCTCACTATATCATTAATTAACAGCATTTTAACGCGGTTATGAAGTAAGTGCTTTCATTTAAGAATATATTGTATAGTCTATGATTATTGTTTTAGTATAATATTCCTTTACAGATTATTAATGCATCAAGAGTTTAGAATTAAATCTCAAAAGAATATAACTGCAAAAGTAAAGTTGTAGCATAACTATGGAAGAAAATATTTACTTTTGGCTATTTTGAGGATTTAGCTTGATTATTAGTTAATCACGCAACTAACTGGGAATCCATATTCTGTATTTAAATAAATTTATATCAAATATGTTGATTTTATGGAGCTGCGGGACTTGAACTCGCAAACTTCTTGATAATGCTCATAATGTAAATATTATTCAATTGAACAGTAAACTTTTGCTCTAAAAGCTATAAACTGTACATTTTTTTGTATCAACTTTTTAACCAAATAATATAATTGAAAAACAAATAAAATCTTGCAGGATTTTCAAAATATTGCTTTTAAAAATAGATAATTGCCGATTTCATTGGTATATATCACCATAATAGCAATAATAATCTATCGAATTCGATGGAAAATTTTTGCTGTTAATAACTCGATTTGCAAAATATAAATCACATTTATAATCTTTTGAGAAATTTTTGATATTCTTACATATATAAAAGCACTTCATGATAATTATGATAAGAAAAATGTTAAAAGTTATAATTGACATGCTTTAGGAACTGCAGCGACAGAAATAGAATATAATATTATAGAAAAGAAAAAGGGGAGAGAGAGAGACGTGTAACATGTAACATCTATGGCTCAATATATGCACCAACGACCTGTATATTCGCTCCCAAGGCGGCGGCCGTTCCTTCACCGACGCCCGGGAGCTGATCTTCGGCAGGTTCTGGTATGTCTCGCGAAGGAAGGCTGTTATCTCCAAAAGCAGCATGCAAGCTATCAGGCGTAATGCTATTGGACATTCTGCACCGATTGGACCTCCGGGTAGACGGACACTTGCTAAAAGCAAAAAAATGAAAAATTATTATGAGCACGTAACAGTAGTGCACACATTGCATCGTAATTTTTTCACATTATATAATATCTTATAATAATTATTATTTCTTAGATTTATTTATAATTAGTATTACCTTGAATAGCTCGAAATTGAACAGTTTATTTTAAATTCTGTGTACTGTGAATATGATGATAAACATGAACGTGAAATTTGTAATGATTTTTTCCGATAATGTAATAATTATCAAAAATATGTTGCATGGAAGGACACTGTGAGTGATTTTAATGTTCGGATACTAAAACTTTCCAAATATAAACAAACCTTCATCTAAGAAGTCCTCTTCTTCATCTTGTTGCAAGAGCTCTTTTTGTTTTTCAGGATCCGACACCATGGCAACGACTTGAGCAACATGTTGTCTGTCTTCTTGCATCATTTCATCAAGTCGGCCACATAATGCCTTAAAAATATGAAGGTTGACATAAAGCATTTATCATCACCTATATCTACCCGTAGTGAATTCATGATTGTAGTGTATGGCAAATAGTCGGTAACCTTTAATTTTGGACATAATAAGATTAGAAAACCTACTCTCGACAGTTGATACTCTAATTAATTTTACTATACATGATCTTTTATCTTTATTTATATGGTTTATCTCTATGAGAAATTCATTGCATAAAATGTTTGGATATGAATAGAAAAACTAAACTACTGTATGGTAATTATTTAATTTTTTTTCTCTTGGGTACGCTTCAATAAGTATTAAAAATGGTTTTCAGCCAATTTTTATTCTATGTTTACAATGTGAAAATAATTAATTATTTATTTTACCTCTCCCCATTGGTAAAACATTTTTCCAGCAGCTCGTAATCTCCTAATACCAGGGTGTGATGATACTGTGAAAGAAATTAAAAAATATAATATAATATCGAATCGGGTATAGGTAGTATATTTTGTGATTTGTTTTTTAGGAAAACTGCTCTGGTTACTACAAGAACAATTTCAATGCCTTACAAAAATGGGGCACTATTCAGGCTTAAATATTCATAAAGTAAAAGTAAATTATATGAAGAATGTTCATATAAAGGAGACCTGCCGTGTGATAATAAATAGTTCATTTTATTTAGTATAGGTGGTTATATTACCTCTCCCTGGTACTGGACCGGATGGTCTTATGTTTGGCATGTCAACTTTCATCCACTGCGGCCATTGCCCTTTGTTGCAGCTATGAACTAAATGAGCGCACTCCAGCAGCATACAAGCTCTTGATACAACCGGTGTATGAGGCTGAAAAATATAAGAAAGACTTAATATTTTAAAATGTTATCTTTTATTATTCATTGAAACATTTCACGGTTTGGTGTGATTTGTCATGTAATAAATTTTTTTTAACTTTGAAATATGTATGAGTTGGTGCCAAATAAGTTACCAAGTCAAGAAGTGCCGCCATGAGATGTGGATCTGGTATGGAGCCCGGTTGGCAAGTGTCGAGGAGAAAAGAGAACCTAAGCATCCCACTGTAAATAGGTTCAATTTCCACGAGTCTTCTTTCTTTCAGTACGACCACTTCTGATTCCCGTGCACTCTCTCCAAGTTCGAATGAGCTTCGACGGCTTGTATCTTGAAAAATATGAATTTTAATTCAATCGAATGCTTATTCAACATGGTACTTAAAAAGGTACCTAGTAATTTATTAACACTCATAACATATAATTTATATACTTGCACTTGAGCAATCAATCATAGATGTAATTGTTGAAAATGACAAATCTATGTTATTAAAAAATACTTAGGATTTCGGTTACTATTCACAGAAACGCTGTAAACTCACAATTTCCTGGAGATTCCTCCAAGCTTCCATCCCGTTTTTTGCCCATCTTTCTTAGTCCAAGTCTTCCCAATCTATCTTCAACTCTTCTTCTTGCACTTCTCAAAGTTTTACCCGCTCTGGAACTTGTCCCTCCTCCTCTAGATCTACCAGCTCCTCCCATTCCACCGAGTGGCATCATAGAGGCTTGTCTCATCAAATGAGGAGGAGCTTCTCCGGGTGGAGAATCAGAATCTCCGTATGAAGATGAGCTTGAACCATATGGCTTACGAAACCATTTCACTGTAAAGGAATACATTTGTAGATATTATGAACGTCAAAAGTGAAAAAGAAAATTGAAATTTATTGCAGACTAGAATATTATGTTTATTTATACATTTAGGAGTGAAATCACTTTGGAGACTTAAAATACTATAAATGAAACAGTTTTTATCAATTTCATATATTCGATAAGCTGTTTGAATATGTTGACGAAGTTTCTAAATAATAAATACAAATATTTGTGTTACCTATTCCACCAAGTTTCTTCGTCTTGGAAGATGTAGACTTATTGGAAGTAGTGGACTCTCCCATTCCGCATAATGTTCGTTCACTCTGTCGGGGTGTGAGTGCATGTGCGTGTTTCTTGCGTAAATTTCCCAAAGGACTTTGACTTGTTTTACTACTGTCATCACATGCATCTGTCTCCAGAAGACTCTGAAAAAAAAATATGCGTTAATAATATAATAGACCACCTTTTGGAATAACAATGAAAACAAAAGAAAATAGCTACAGGCAATTTGAACAGGCAATGGAAGATAAAATATTTGAAATTAATAACAGATAGCAACACAAAAATTAGATTGGTACTTCTCTGGCCACAGTAGATGAATCCACTTTAACTTTACATATACATATAATTACAAACAACTAAAATCTAAGCGGAATACTCACTGCACAAGTGGATGAAGTACTTCTTTTCTTGAACATAAACTTTCTGTTACTTCTGTCATCATTAACATAGCTTGTTTCTATTCCTGTCTCCGATTCTCTTTCCTCTATCTCCGAATGGTGAATATGTCTGTTCGGAACAATATAAATAGATTTTAGCAATTATCTTTCTTTATTGTTGGAGCATATTCATTCTCATAGTTCAATGTAGGGGGAATCTGATTCTAAATAAGGTTTTAGCACCATAACTTCATTAAAACTGAATATATCTTTTTGTATCTCTTTAAATATAGTATTATCCATTTACTTAAGTGGATAACTAATGAGAACTTTCATAAAATAGACCTTTAAAAACCTATATGGTATATCATTAGAAGAATTTAGCAGCTTTTATTTTTGATAAAATGAGTTGTATGATCTACTGGATGACCAAAATCATAAAATTATTATTTTCATCACTTATAATCAATCTACAGTGAATAATATTAAATAGTATCTTTACCTTATCACTCGAGTAGTTTGCATATTGGTATCCGGTTTGTTTGGTCTATCAGCAGAATCCAAGAGTCCGCTAAGAGCCACAACTCTGAATACGCCACCATGAGCTTCTTTCACATAAGTCATTAATTGGCGAATATCACGGTAAAGTACCTACAATAAGGCGGTATTTTTCATTAAGTTTATAATTTACAGATGCCTCTGTAGATTTTATAGGCTAAAATTTTCAAATATATTTTTTAAAAATGCGACTGCCATATAGATAATGAAGATTAGGGAGCCTCAATAATTAATACAAAATATAGAAGACCTGAAATGTTTCCCGGAGGAAGTCAATTCTGTTCGGAGATAAAGTATTATGAATACTTTTAAGTTCAGCTTATGCTGAATATTTATATTCAAGACATGTTATCATGCTCTATTTTCCCAGGGTAAGAAAATCCTAATGTGATTTTTATTGCTTATTCTTATTTTAGATCTCTTGGCTTGATCTTGTATCAAGATCAAAATATATATAAAATATAACATAAAATGCACAATAATAATCAATAGCTAATTGTTACAAAAAATACATCGATATGTTATTTAGTAACTTACAATATCTTCTTGTATTTTGAGATCTTTGCTCTCGTTGACAAGTCTAGTGACAAGGATTTTGAACATGCATTCCACGACTTGTCCTTCTGCACTATGTCCTCCGGCAGAGCCAAGTCCTGCCCCAAAGTTTGTTGCATAACCTCCATGAGCTACATCTGGTGATTTGGAATTTGACCTCTTCTGATCTGTAAATGATAAGTTATCAAAGAATATATTTATAATATTTATGTAACTTATTTTACTATGTTATCAACATTTTGTCTTTTAAAACATGTAAATTGAATTGTTAGATTTTGTTTTTTCAATTGTATCCAAGAGGTAAAGTGAATACCTAACAACCAATCTTCAATCAATCGGAGAATCTGTGTGGTAAGTATCTGTACTTTTTGAAATGATTAGTTGTTTTCTATTTGATCAACTGATTTTAAAACAGCCATACTCATGGTCATATGTACTCGTACAAGTATTGGATAACATTAACCTATGCCCGAGGGTTTATTGATGAACCTGTAATTGATTGGTAACTAAATTTAATTGTACTAACTCATTGGTGACAGAAGAGTGCTAGGATCAACACAAAATGTTAGATATGAATGAAGAAAAGGCATAAGCCGTGGCAGTGGCTTGTGAGCAGCAGCCGATCGGAGAAGCCTTGCTGCAGCACCAGGAGATGCCCTTCTGGCTCTGCCAAGGAGACAGCGAGCTTGAACTCGGAGGCTTTCTGCTGGAGGCCCCCGAGCTGCAGATCCACAGCCCTGCGTACATCCCAACTGTTGAATTACTCTGAAACAATAGGAATAAATACTGGTTTTAAAACTTTTGCTATTGAAATGTCAGAGATACTCTAGTGCTGAACATCAAAGAGAAACTTTAATTGGTTGTGTTGGTGATTGTGTTGAGTGCTAGGTAGTAATAAAAATAGTAAATAGTACTAAGATGAAAAGGTATATGTTTTATACGTTTATGTGTGTGAAGACAGTTTAAATAAAAAAAAAATATCAAGGTAGCCTAGGGATTGCATAATGAAATTGGAAATTCGAGAATATGTTTTCATAAATATAATTTTCAATTCCGAAATTTCATAGTGGATTCCGTATTCCAAATATCATATAAAAAATTAAAAATTAAAAGAATTCCAAATTTAAATTTTAGTTGTTCTTGCTTATAATTGTATAAGTTTTTTTTTGCTCCTGAACATTTAACACAAATGGAGTTGACTGTATTGGGATTAAGCCATCGATATACAGACTTACCTCATAATAATGTTGAGAATCAAATAATGTGGACAGGTGTGAGACTCAGTACTTTTACTGCTATCTCTACGAGGTTCACACTTTTCAACTGAAGGAGAATCCTGGCTTTGGCCAAAAATTAAACTTGTCTCACGATTCTGTAAAAATGTAAAGAAAGCAATATTGAATACAAACAATGGTAGAAAATACAGTCTTATGTCAGAATGAGTCAGTATCAAAAAAAAGTATTGATGTTGAAACACTTAAGTGCCAGAAAAAGAAGAAAATTTGTTCTTGAGCCATGATGTTTATTTATCTAATTCGTTCTTCCATATTTTGCATTGAAGCTGAGAGTTATTCTTCTGCATCAGTGCAATTACCTTAAATTCCTTGCTGGTATTGAAATCTCCCGAGCTGCTCTCTTTACAAGGAGTATCGCTGTGGCTTCTGGAGTGACAACGACCAGCTTTGAGAACTCCTACGTCTAGGAGAACTTCCACCAAATTCAGCATCACTTCAATCACCCTCACTGTCCAGCACAAATTATCACGCATTGCAGCAAAATGAACCGCCTTAAAGAAAAAAAAAATTGAATATGTTTATCAAAATAACATATTAATTAACATATTACTTATATATTGAATATATCTAAATGAGATTTTAAAAATATATAAATAACCTTGAGTACAACTAAAAAGTCAACATCACCATCTTTAGTGATATAGCAAAGTGATCCTGGGACTTCTTGGATTTCATCTGTGACATACGTGATATTTGAGTCCGTCTGTGAACGGGTTAGGCTGGGTTTTCTTTCTGGTGTAATGTGAGGTCCCTGCATACTCACTGAGTCCAACTGAGATTCCATGGAGCCCTGCAATATTTGAAACAATGTTAAAATAACCAAGTTAATTATAAATACACAATGATCATTGTACTAGTAATATTTGTTTATATCAATTTCGATTTTCACACGATAATCAATAAATTCTGTTGATTTCATAGAACACATCGTCCGCTTCCTGCCAGGATCTCCCATCTCAAAATTTTACAAAAATCTCTCTTAATGCCATTTATTAGAAAATAATTAATGTTATTGTGTGGCAGTTGGTCGTAACTCTATTGAGATGAATATTTGACTTATGAGCAATTGCCACCAACCAAGATAGGAAGTCTTGGTAGTTGGCTGATATATTGAACAGATTGTAGATAATGATGATTTATGACTTTTTTGTATTTATTGTCATTCTCCGCTGATTTTGTTCTGAGAAATATATTCTTACTTGTCTAGTTTTCATGTAGTCTGGAGACGGTATAGGAGTATGTTCAGTGACAGTGATGATTGGGTTCTGAGTAGCTGGTGGGTGGCTGTACTGAAGTTCAAAAGGCTTACGACGCTCTGTCCTGATTTCACCAATATACCTGAACAAATCATATTTCAATATATTCAGACACGATCCCGGAACAAACTAAATTTTATGGTCAGACAAAATTACAGTGAAAAAGCAGGATTTTAAATAATTCATAAAGTCCTACTTTAAAAATCATGGTTTTCTCAAAATCAGAATTGAAAGATCATATTTATGAAAACTGTTTAAAAAACAAATTTTAGGTCAATTAATTTTTCCCAAATGAAATGACTTATTTATTGCTGATATTGATTAGAAAAATTGAAATACAAAACATTATTCTGCATTTATAAATGAACCTTAAGGGTATGCAATAGTATTTTTGAATTTGATTTCAATTCCAATTGGTTGATTCTAAAAATGTATAGTATTTATGCAAAATAATTAACTTTCACAATATTATGGTGTAAATTACTTATTTGAAAAACGTTTATTACTATTTATATAATAATCAAATGACATTTAGTTTAATGCGTCATTAATACGGCCAGTAAACTTTTATATGTACGTTAAAAAAGATGGTTGAGCCATCACTGATCATATGTATTATGTCTAGTAAAATAAAAACTGGTATGGAATATTTGAAAACTGTAGGTCTAAACCAATGTAATATAGAATAATTATGAATCTAATAATTCTAATATAATCTAAAAAGATCATTTATTTTATATTTAAATGTTGAAACTTTGATTATTATCTTTAAATGATGTTATTGCTCAGATTTTTGTAAAAATATATATTGATTATTGGAATAAATGTATTACAAAAAATAATGACATAAAAAATTCTCAAAATTATATATTAAAATTGGGTCATAATAAAATAGATACATACACAACCTAGTGTAGATATAGCCTTAAAAATAATAATAAAATATTAAGCTTAGAATTAAATTATGAACATTTTTATGTCTACATCATAAAAACTCGATACAAATAAAGCTGTGTTTAAATAAAATAAAATATCGTACTACAAAAATATCTATTTACTCTATCTACAACTTAACATTTTCAACGTGTCAAATACAAGTATATAATAATAATTCATTTTTCAAAGTGAAAGACCAAGCTTAGAAGATAATTTTCAATTAATAATTCCTGTATTCGAAAAGTAATTTTATTGTGTGAAGTAAATCGTAGTCTGTTCTATTTATTCGTAATGTGTAATGAACAATAATTCATTGTTACAAATCAAGCTGAAAAATTGGATTGATTGATTTGGTTTCTTATCAGTTGAAAATATGATCTGGTAGAGAGGATTCAGAATAAATTTGTGTGACTTGTATTAGATCACTTATAGAGCAAATTTGGATATACTCTATGACCAGTTTTTTTAGGCATGCGTGCTTGCTACTGTCCAAATTTAAGATGGGTGTTTTGGCCTTTTTTTGATCTATGTTATGGATGTATAAAAATTATGTAATTATGAATTGTATGGATCTATGTGTATTAAAATGTATTAAATCAGTTATCCTAAAGTGCAAAACTGACCTATTAGAAGTAATATTCAAGGGCAATATTCAACTCAAATATTATGAAAAGATTGGTTCCTTAGATTACAAAATATTATAATTGTTTATTTTATTTACTTTGAATATTTTCTTTATTATCTCTAATTATTATTTTCATTCCATTAATTTATGTCTTTTCCTTGATAAGTTCATGATTAATGAATGAATTATTTTGTGATGTCAGTAATTATAGGCACCTGGGGTTACAACCATTTTATTTAAGCTAAAATGTTGTTACTTCAATCGATTCAATTGACGGTTAAACAGAGTTGAAAACGCTATATATTTTCTGATATATGTGAATACTAGAAAATGTTATTAGTAAATGAGGGCATGAATACAGCAACTAATCATTGAATAAAAACAGATAAAATAAAAATGGTGAGAACTATAATTGTCACACTTGAAATGCACCAAGCTGCACTACTCTGGAGCCGCACTAAATACTAAAATTAGGAAAAGAAAAGAGTTTGTGTGAAGCGTATTTTTTTGTTCTGCAGATGTTCAACTTACCCCCCGGCGGTCAGCTCGTCTATCAAACAGCTGTTTGTGTCAAAGAGAGAATGAGACGGAAAATAGAAATCAATTTAGGAGATACCATTCAGGACAGACATAAAAATACATACAACAGGGTAACTTCACAGTAGAAAGTCAATTATCTAGACCGATCATTCTAGATCTAGACATCATGAATTTAAACAATTAAAGCTTTGAGATATTATACATTCAGTATTGGAGTATCAACTTTAAAATATTGTAATGTAATTATTTTTATTGTAATTAGATAATCAGACTTTCACTGAATAGATGTGATAGCATTTTCAAATCTTATGGTCGTTAGATAAATACTGACTGTATGGGTTATATCTGTGGTTTTAAGGAAATATAGTTGGCTCTTAATTTACAGTTTGTAATACACAGGAGATGTATGCTCCAAATGTGGAGAATAAAATCTTCACAATATAAAGACTTATCTTGATAGAGTGTTTTTCACGAGTATTAGTTATCAAATAATTACTTAGCACATTAGTGACACAGTTTTACATCTTTGATTTAACAAAAATTGATATGTATTTTCAGTCTTCAGTGCTTGTATGCTAAACAAGGAATTAGCTCAGTGGTAAAGTATTTGATTGCACGAGAGTCACTGTGACAGTAATAGGAAAAAGTATAACTTTATTGAAATTACATATTTTTGCACTAAAAATAATGCGGTAAAGATGTTTTGATGCAAAAAAGGCTGTGGTAGCTGAACAGTTGCAAATAAGTGATCTACTATTTATTGAAATATAAATCAATGTGTGCTTGAATGTAGGTCATGAATTTCCAATGCCTTGAGGGATTAGCTGATAATCAGTACTTGTGAAAAGTGCTCTATCAAAATGCATATTTAGATAAAGAATTGAAATTGTGAGAATAATGTGATGATTGCATTGCTTAAGGGGGCTACACACGCTCGTCCAAACTTGCGCAAGAATGCATGAACGATCAGAATAAAATGGTGACCACGTGTTTAAAGAATTTACGATATTATAACACTGTTATTTCATTGTTCACACCACTATTTTTATTTAGTTTTGTAATATTAACTATTCACTATCAAAACCCACAGTGCATTTTGTTGGTCAAATCGAGCATGTTAATATTAAGCAATAATATTAATTGAACCATCCCATATCAATGAATGGTTTATTTGTTATTTCATGTATGTCGATAGATGGCCGGTCTTATAGTTTATATAAAATACCCGTAGAATTACCTAAAATTAGTAGGTATTCCATTTTCAGGAAAAAAAATAACGGTCAGACACAAATGATTGTGAATGCAAACTTGAACGTGTGTTTTTTTACAATTTTTACAATTGCTTTTTTGTTTTGGCAGAAATTATATGATTGAGACAACTGAACAAAGTCATCTACATTTCCACTATAATATTTTTTATTATAGTTATATACTATGTATGTTGTATAGACCACAAGATGAGATATATGCTGCTCTAGATAATTTGAATTTCATATAAATGCAGCTGACTAGATACAGATATATCTAATAAATATAATTTGTTGAGACAAATGGAAATCGTTGTTTGTTTTTCTTTAATCATAATTGGTCACTTTTATTATATTAGGGTACTTATTCATAATTGATCAAACAAACGTTGGATATTTTAGATGCATAACAGACTGATTCATTCAAGAGAAATTTAATTAGGATATGTCAAATTTGTATGCAAAATATCAAGTGACATGAATTTAAAAATAAATTGCATTTGCAATAGTTGGATCAATTATGAGTGATTTATTAATTTGGCGCCACTTGTCAGAAATTTAACATAAAAGTACTTTTGTTTGTACATACATTTGTATTAAAACTAGGGGTAGAAATATGAAAAACTAAATTTACACTCTAGTGACAAGAAACCATGCCTTGCAAAATTAAGGTATAGTCAATTTTTGACGCAACGGAAAGAGTCATCTAATGAATTCTAGATAGAAATAGAAGACACAAGAGGGGTTACCTACTAATTAATACATACTGGAAAATAGTATTACAGGATTCTAGATCTTTTTCTTAAATTTCTTGTCAAATATAGAAATTTCTTTTTCGACTAAAAAAATATTTTTGTTATCTTGAATGTCATAAGATATTTTTTGGTAAATAAACAGTTTTTACTTGGTTACTATTAATATCTCAATCTCACACAAATGACTAATATTAAGTCTATCACATGTTTATTATTGCCAATTCCTGAAAGTATTTTACACGGCTTATAAAAATATATATTTTAGGACTAGTAATTTCTTTAATATTCTTTAAAAGGTTCAGAAAATGGTAAATTACCAACACTTGCAATGGGGCTTGCAAAAGGTTTTCAAAGCCTGAATCGAGTTTAGTTTGGGTTGCAAAATAATTTTCGCAAGAGTTGATGGAAATAGGTTGATAGTTATTTCGGTTGTAACACCATTAACAACATTAAGCTATTGGTTTATGTGTTTTTAATATAGTTATAAATAATTTGTCGGTAAACCAATTTTTGATTAGCTCAATATGATGACCTATTGTAACAGTGCGTAAATTGATGCTAATTATCTGAAATGGCTCGGATTGGGTATCTAGAATAAGTGCAATTTTCTTATCTAGTTGGGTAACGATAGTTGATTTAGCAAAGAAACAAACCTTAAACTGGGCATGCTTTTTCCTTTGACAAGATTAGATGGCATTGCCATAACTTTGTTGTGTTTGGCGACGGGGGAAAGTGGAGGAAAGTTGTGGCCGAGAGCTGAACCAGGTCTGTCTGCATCTCCCGTGTCAAGACTTCGGTGATATTCCTGAAATATGAATTATAAATATTTATACTATTTTTTTTATTTTGTCAAAATTTACAATCTCTAGGACTGTTTGACAGGCATTCACATATTCCCTATTCAAGAATGTGATGTCTAATTTTAATAAACATAATTTTGAAAAATAGTTGAATCATTATGTTTTGACAAAATCTGGTTTAGATGTAAATGTATGATGATGAATTGTATAGTTTGTATGCATTTAGTAATTATTTTGTCAACTGTACAAACTTACCAATTGTTCATATGGTACAACCTTATGGTCTTCTTGTCCTATTTTTTCTAGAGCTTTCTCTGATTTGGACATGAGTTTGGTTTCTACAAAAGCCTTCAAGTCGGCCATCTTCATCCTCCTTTTAACTTTTTCACTAGCTCTCCGTGTAATATTTGCTGGTTCTTCTTGCACTTTGGGTACACCACTATAAAAAGGGATCTCTGAGTTGGGAGAGTTGTCTTTCAGCTCAGGCACCTCCATGAAGTTCTTGAGGGATTCACGTTTCTTTGATTCGGGGCTCTGGTAGATAGACACTTCTATCTTGGGTATGGGCAAAGAATTACTTCTCTTTCGAGGTTGGCTTTGGTTGGATACATCATCACTGATGTCACGTAGTCTGTTAAAAATAATTACTATTAGTATCCTACTACAAAAATCTCAGGAGGGAATAATAAAAATCCTACAAATATTAGATAGTAGAAATGGTAGTAATAATCTTCCCACTAAGCGCCAAATTTACCCATTTTTACAGTGCAAATAATGGTTTATCTATTAAGGAAAATAATATTTATCTCTACCTATTATAGATATAATGCAGTGCCCAGTAGACTCCTTCTTCTTGCCATTGCGATACAAAAAGACATCTGAGAACAGCCACATCCAAGAAAGTAGCTGCTAAAACATCACCGCCTTTGGAAGTGGCCGCCGTATGAGGTGATCTTGCACAACTCTCCACCGAATCTTTGTCTGATGAGCTGGAAAATGCAAAATATTAATCACATACTGATTATTATTGTATACGGATAAATCTTTTGCAGGAGGAGCATATAATATATTGTTTTATATAGTTTCGAAAGCAAATTAGCGCAATGTAGGGCAAACGTCATTTCAACAACCGTGTACTAACCTCATTTTTTGAACTTGAGGTGTAACTTTTGATGAAGCCGTTGGTAATTTGTTGGTATCATGTCCTGGAGGTACGCATCCCAATGTGATTCTTCCACCGGGCTGATGGTGGAGCATACTCGCATCTGCCGTGTAAATCGAAGGATCATGAAGGAGTCCAGAGAGATTGTTGTGAACAGCAGGTAGGCGGACAATTACCTGTAAATATACATACAAGTGATATTTTAATACTTGACAATGCAGAAAGAAGAAATTTACATTATAAATAATGATCAAAGTCTCTCACTTAATTCTTTTTCGAAACATCATTGGCAACAGACTTTTGGCTTTAATAGACAACCCTGAACCGTATTAGTTCGTTATATCAAGGTTCTTCTGCACTTATATTTTTGTTCACAAAATGATTAATGTATTTCCTTACCACGTGTTCTTCTTCAGTGCTGGAACTTTCTTCTGGAATGGTTTCCGGAAAGACGGTATCCTTAGGGGAAGAAAGCCAACCCTGAGAAACGTGTACCTATATTTGATTTAATTACATTTTAATTATGATGATTTTGTACAGCCACATGAAGAAATAAAACGTAAACGTGCATTGCAGAATTTTGAATTCACTTTCAAATAAAAATTAAAAACAATAAATTATTTGAAGTAAGTAGGAAGATATCTTAAAATAAAAAAAATTGAAAGAAAAAACCATGCTTCAGTTAGATATACATTATGCAACATTTGACAGTAAAGTATATACTAGAAGTGGCAGAAGACATGACATATTGTTTATATAAAGATTATTGTCCAGACAAGAAAAGTTTTATACTAATGTTCTTTGATATATTTGTTTGTATGTCTTCAGTTTTTGAGTAAAACTATCAATGGGTGTCCCGAGTATTATAGCATAGATTGATAGATTTAAGAAAAATTAAATTTTTGTAGGTTAGAATTTACTTTATTAAGATTGACATATTTTATTGAAATATAAATGAAAGCTTATTCACACAAAAATAATTCTAATTTAGAAATAGTTGCACCATTTATTGTTACCACACTTGCAAAATATTTTTATAACTGATTGGAAATGATTTTAGGACAAATTCATAATTTCTGATAACAATCCTGTTTATTATTCTCATAAGATTTTTATTGGTTAGCAGAACTATTATAGAAAACAACTGTAACTATTTGAATTTTCTTAGCCATTTGTTGCATAATGTATATGAGTTGTATTAAGAAAGGTTGCAGCTTAAAATGGAAGATAAGCGATGGTGATTTCTTTTTAGCTTTTCAATAATATATGTACTTAGAATCGAAATATTCTAATACTGTTATACAATACAATTTATTATGCATATATAGATTCGTGCATATTCTTTGATATGCATGCAACTTTGGATATTAAAACATTGACTTCTAGTGTATGATATGCTTACCAATTTGATGACAGAGATACTCGTTATTTAAAAAATTGATGGAACAGATTCATACTTTTTAAATCTATAATAAAACCAGCATTATTTTTTATAATAATCAAAAAAATTTACTGATAATGTAAGCTTTACCAATATTTGAAGTAAAATTACTTGTCTGTTTCAGGTTTTTGTTATTTTGAATTCAAATCTTATTGAAAATAAATTACTACTTGTAAAAAGACAACTTTAATAATATGCTGACAAAGTTGACCAATCATATTTGTGTAAAAGAAAAAGACTATATCAATATTTGACATAAGTATTGTTATTGTATTATAAGACACTAAACCCCTTTATGTTTTATGTGAATAATTCGACTGTCGGAAGAAAAAAGGACGTAACCCTCAGTTTTTCAAAATAGCCTTTTTTTCGATAATCACAATATATATATAACTTATTAAACGTTCTATCAAAAGAATGTGAGCTGAAAATACCGAATTAAGGTATAAATATAGCTCCAATTTTTTTAATAGGTATCTATGCATTTCAGAGTAATTTTTTATTGTATTTTTTAAAATGTATTTAAGTTGCACTAAAACGGATTAGATGTTGTGGGTTCAGTGAGGTTCAATACCTTGGCAAAAAACTGCATTATTATTATACTTAAATAAACGTTTTCTTTAAAAATGAATAATTATCGTGGGCTATTTATTAACCTCTTCTTCAATATTGGCCGGTTTCACAGTTTGATGATCTGAAAATGAGACGCTGACTGTCTGACTAGGAGGACTATCTGCGTTAGCGTATTCATCACGGGATGCCTTGCCTGAAAAGTAGACAAGAAATCTTTAACACAGATGGTGTAGTTGTATGCTATAGTAAAAATAGAACATTAAAAATAGAATTAAATATAAATGGGCAGGATATAAAAGATAACCTTTGATGCAATCCAATAATTCAGTGCTTTCAAGCCAGGAACGTTACACATCTTCACAGCCGTATTTGAGTGTATACCGCAAGTGTGATGCACTCTACAAAGTACCATAAGTATTCCAAAAGTAGTTTTCCATGACCATGGTTGGTGTACAATTAGTACAGCACAATGGATTATTCTAAGTAACTTCTAAGCCTGGTTAATATCGAGCCTCATTGAGAAGACTTTAAATTTATCATTTAAAAGTTTATCTGTCAGTGTTAATTAATAATTTAATTACGTCCAACGAAGACATCATTGGGCCCCCGTTGCACATTCGCTCTCCCAAGAGCTCTAGGCCTCGGCTTGCAAGGCGCCGTAAAGCAAGCTGCCTCTGGACGCCTGAACTCCCACAATGCCTGCCATATCTTCAGCCCATTCTCCAAGCGGAAGTTTTGGAAGTCGGACTCCTTCAGATGCTGCGCTATCGGCGCAAATAGGTAGATAAAGAGCTGAAAAATTGATGAAGAAATTAAGCGATATAAAATTGTGGCGAGCAAAAAATTTATTGTTATGTATTGAATGTATTTATAGTTATGGTTTGAGTGTGTGTTTAGTTTTAGTGGATATAATATTTTATACATCCTTTTTCCTTTCTACAGTCGGTACGTTTGGAGTACTGCGTGTTAAAATAAATTTGAATCTGGTGTATACACAAATATGAAATAGTCAATATATTAAAAGATATTTGATCGTGGAACATTTAGCATTTTCCTTTCAATATAATACTAATGAAAATTATTATGCAGATTTAAAATTGAATATATCAAAAGGAAAAAGACAAAACATCTTGTGTCATCTCATAACAAAATGGACAATATTTTGAAGTTCCTTACAGTATATTTAAAATATTTCTTTTTATTCTACTAGCAAGTCACAAGTGAATAACTTTTCTACTTAAATAATATTTAAAGAAGTTTTTTCATTATTCCAAAAATAATTAAATTTTAAGCTAATGTTATCAAAACCTTAAATAACTTTTCCATAACATTGTATTAAAATTAGAATCGAAATTTTATTTAAATTCACCCCACATTGATTGACCGGGAGTTCTCAAACTTTTTAATGTTGCACCACTTAAAATATGAAAGTTTGTGTACTGTTTTAATTCGATGTTTTTGTTGCAAACTGAATATATTTTATGATTAAATAACGAACGTAATAATAATATTACAATATTCATCGTAAAAATTTATTTGTATTGAACATAAATTTAATGGGTTAGCTTATTTTATCGATATTACCTTCAAAATATCGGGTTTTATATTAATGTTTTTGTGAACAGCAATATAAATAACCTTTCATTTCTTTATAAATCATAATATATCTTTTATCTCATTTTTTTTCGTATTTTTTACGTATTTTTTATACATAATTGTAATCACTTCCATATACAATTGATAGATTCATCTAATATTTATATTAAAAGAAGTAATAACATTTATTAAAAAAAATAAGGAATGGTTTTGAAAACAAGGTGACAAAGCGCACGGATGTTCATGTACGTCCATACTCATCAAATCGTTACTAACCAAAACCAAATAACGAATTTTATAGCATGACAAAATACGTATTCGTAATTTATTGCATATTTAAAATAATTCAATTTAACACATATTGAGAATCCCTGCGCCATGACTATTATTTTTAATTTCAAAGCACAGTTTAAAAAGTCATTACTTGATATAATCTCGTATTAGCGAAATTTCGTATTTAATAAAAATATTTCTCGAACAGTTCAATAACCACCGATTGATTGAGCGAAATTTGCATACAATGTTCATATTAATAACTACAAATCGATGAACAAGTTTAGTGAAAATAATTAATATTAAAATTTGAAATATACTATTATAAGTCAAGTGATATGTATATTGAAATAATAACCAATTTTGATAATGATTTTAACACATGATTATTAAGTGCGTTATTATTTGTTTCAATCAAGTAGTCAATAATTGGGAGGTAAATTGTCAACGGTTAGTTGTTTGCGGTGAATGTGCCTAAAGCTCCGTCAATTATCAATCAAACAAAAATGTATATCGGAACTTACCGATAAAGATGGTATTGAAAAAAGATAATAGAAAGGATTAGAATGGAAAATTCCTTTCTCGAAATCGGCTTCTGCACATTCTTCTGCAGCATCCAGGACGATCCAATGGAGTGTGTAGAGCAATTTCGTCTCTACGGCTCCAAGGCTTTGGAGATCTTTGACTCTGAAACATAGTTAAATAATACATACTGTAAGTTGACCGAATATTATCAAAAGTACTATCAAAGAAACCTAAAAAGATCTTCTAGTATTCTGATTTTTAATATATTTTTTATTTGTATTTGTTTATTCATGTGGCAATATTAAAATAATAACACTAGCCGAATGCTTGATTGTTTAGTGTTAATTTATTAGACGTTAATTTAATTTTTGAGTGTATATAAAATTTACGGAATTCGTAAATGAAATTTGATCGATATGCCGGAAAGAGATACAATTTTATGAGATCGTCTCCATATATCCTATACACGGAGTATATAAATAAATATATAATATACAGAGTTGCACTATTCTAGTGTGCAAACTGTACACTGCATTAGGGTGTCTGAATATTATAGGCGCTTTTTTGTAATAATAATGAAAAAAAATTCGCCAGTATTTTATACGTGTAAGACCGAGGCCACGATAGAATGCTCGGCTGCTGTCACTCTGCCGAAGTGGCATCTATCGTAGCTTCGGCCTAATGATATTTACACAATTAAAAGAAGTGTACCATAAAATATAAAATACTTAAGAATGGCTCGCAAGTTAACATGTGCAATTTATAATTCAGTTTATAATTCGAAATAAATTTCATTAAATATTTTATTTTTGTGGATATTTTTTATAAAAACATTATTTCCAACGAAAAAAAAATATTTCAGGAAAACATTACAAAGACTTTTGACACAAGGCCACCTCCTACATACGGCGCAGAGCTGAGTGTATAAACAAATAAATACACATATAATTGCAAAGCTTGAAAAAAATATTTAAAATATATAAATGATACATAGATGTCTCCCCGGTGGCGAAGTTGGTAGTGCGCGCCTAACAATCTGGAGAATGCGAGCTTGATTTCCTATTTGTCGGATTTAAAAAATCTAAAAATGCAGGACTGGATGCCCATCGGGTTGAACAATTGTCTGACAAACAATTCTCGTGAAAAATA
>JAGVSQ010000998.1:7919-20223 GCA_022683975.1 Rhyacophila evoluta
TAATCCTTATTCAATAATATTAATTATCTCAATGATATATTATATTATATTTAGTGAGAATAAGTGTCTTTATGAAAGATATTGAATATCGATTAGAACTATGCTTGTGCGTATTATCGTTCAATTAACGTTAAAATTACTCTCATCTTTTCCGTGCACATAATTTTTGAATGTATGGTATTTCATCGAAATCGAATATTTTGCAAAATACGAGTAAACACCATATATAATATTTTTAAGCTTGCGTTTTCTGAGATGATTAATAGCAAAGTTTTCCTTTCACAAGGCGCCCTTATTCAAAATGGAGGTCATCCGTCTTACTTACGTCACAGGTATTAATGTCTTGTTAGGACTAAACAGATTGTTTACGTGAAAATGTTTTGCAACTATATAAAGCAGAGATGCTTCGGTCTAGTCTAAAAGGTCGCGTTTGTCAGAGAGACTGTTTCATATTTCAACCCGCAAAATTTCCTTTAATTAAACAATCTACTATTCTACAAGCTCTTCTTTTAAATCCTTACAACTTTGTCGTTGGTAATAGGTATTTATTTTTGGTCATGTTTGTTAATCATAAAGATTCATAAAATACTGTTTAAAAAAAATTATTAAACTAGCACAGCAAAAGTTTTCACGTCTACTTTTTAAAATAACGAATGGTTCACGTACATGTATACGTATTTCGATTTAAAACATACTGCTATAATGTAAGATGTCCCAAAATGAGATGATATAAATTTGTCGCCATTTTTGTGGTAAAACAAGAGTAGGTATTTATATTCATTGTCATTAGTAAGCGCTGATTTTAAATTATGGAAAGGTGCACAATTGAACAACGCGTAGGAATTGTGAAAATTCACTTAAAAATATCGGCAAATTTGAATGATCAGCTCATTTTGAGATAATCTTTATAAACATATACATATTTAAGTCTCTCGCTCCCGGTTACGTTTTTTAATTTATAAATGAATGGCTCACAAAGGGTTTTCGTAAAATCCATATGGACCGCTGGAAGCCAAGTTTTCTTGAGGTACAAGTAAAAGATTGCCTCTGAAAAATACTAGTGAAGATTTCGTCATAGCAGAATCAATTTGTACAAAGTCACCCAAAGGGAAAAATTAAGTTACTCACATTTAAAATTTTAGGACAGGAATTGACTGGTTCACTAATTTTGATAGTTAAATATTTTTAATTATTCATTGTATATGAGCATTAAACGTTTATTTGTTTCTAATCAAAATATTAAAAATATACCAATGTCTTTTTCTCGAAAATATGTAACATGATTTGGTTCAAACCAATCCTTCTATGACGATATCTTTTCATCCTCTTACCTTTAACACCTGGGTATGCAATGGAGCCGTTGTATTATTCTAATTCTGTTCGCTTGCATCCGTGTGTGGTTCAAGAGTTTCTTAACTGCAGGAAAAGTAAAATCTTTACAATATGCCTTAAAATATTATATGGCAGTGTATTTTTTTTATTAAAATGAATAATTTAGTTAACCTTTAAATATTAAATGTTTTTTTTTTTTATTAAATACATAGTTAAGCCATATTTAAAATCGCAAAATATTTTATAATAATTTCTATAATCAATGGCAGACTGAATGAGAGCTCATTTTTGCTTCACTATTCACTATTACATTTTTACAAATAATATAATAATCAATGTATAGCGGATGTTGCCCTTTTCGGTGCACGCGATTAAAAAAAAAATATTGAAAATATATTTTTAATTCAAAACAAAAAAATCTTAAATACATAATAGAGTCAAAAGAATATTAAAATTATAACACCAAATTTGTTTAATGATTTGAATGCGTTTCTTGTTATTATTTGTCCATTTTCAAATCGATAATATAATATCGATCGATGCTCGTTTGTTGATCAAAAATTATCAAAATTTCGTTAAAATTTCAAGTGTTTGGATTTACAGATTTCAATTAGTGTGGTTACTTAGTTTTTTATGGATATGCAAATCTTTTATGGGATGAATTAAATTTTCTCGGATATGGTTTATCACGAGATAATGAAAAAATAATAACTAATGTCAACAAGCATGAAATTCCTACGTCCGATTTTCTGTAGCTAATTTAATCGAATATCGTAAAAAATATTCTTTGTCAATGTAAGATTACCTAGGTGAATAAGGATTTCAATAACGTACAAAATATAATAATATGTGTATGATAATGGATAAGCAATATGAACTGAAAAAGTAAAAAACACTCACTAGATTCGAATGTAATAGTTTTTGACTATATTTTCACTTATTTCAAGTTTTATCCACCTCTTTCAATATGTTTTTCTTTTGTGTAATATATGTTGAGTCGCTGTTCCTTTATTTCAAACGTTTTTATATGCAATTAGCTATCTTTTGAATTTTGGAACATGCGAAACAATGTTGCCATCTTCTTTTATATTATAATAAATGTAATAATAATCTATTTACTTAGACCAGTGAAAACCACTCATACTTATTTATTTGGTCATATAAGAAATAAATATACATAAATCTAGGATAAAAACAAATAGATAAGAAGACTATCAAATACACTGAAAAAAATCATTAATATTTCAACGTCGAAAGAAAGAACGAACAGTGGTAGCTGTTTTAATTTTTTAAATTGAATAAATAACACATATTTCTTTGTGGGCCTTAAAAAATAAAATTAAAATTGTATTTAATCGCACATATGCCTGCCAAAGTCAAAGTACTTCCTAAGCCGCTATTCTAAAAAAGAGCACATTTATCATCCCATCAGTCGTATGGAAATGTGAAAAACGGTAACATGCGGAAATCACACTAATTTATTTTGGTCTTAACTTTTGCAGCAAGATGGTATTATCGACCGTAGTTTATCAGTTAAAATTTTGAATAACCATCGGTGATGTTGGTCTAAAAGGATTTTGATTTTATAAGAATTTTATCCTTTGGGAAGAATGTTAAACTTATTTTCATAGTGCAACAATAACATAACTCACCACTGCCAAAATACATATTAATACAGCTAATTAGACTAAATGTTGTACATTAATATAAATAATAAAAAAATGAAAAATGTTCTTCATCTCTGTTTCCAAAAGCGATGACCGGCAATTTGCATAGCTGCCGCCAGCCGCAGGTGCGTCCTTTTTAGGGGCAAATGCGTCAAAAACATTAGCAACCCCAATTAATCAAAATACTTATTATAACGACGATACGAGAACGCGCCGTGAGTAATAATGACTGTATTAAAAAACGTAGTGATTTTATTATTTTAGTAAACAATAAAATAGTACATAATTAATCATGCTACAATTTAGTGTATACTTATGTAAAAGATTAATGTCTACTTTTAACAATGTATGATTATGTACGTATTTATTGACTACACATGCATGGAAAGAATAAATCGGGAGCTAGAAATATATACGTAACGTAACGATAACATTTTTTTAAGAATAAAAATAAAAATTATAAAGATTACTTATATTCTTTTGTAAGGTTGTATAACATTTTTCAATTAAGCATTAACAAGTTTTATTTTATAACCACATATTATATTATAAATATGCCATATTAAAAAGTTATTTTTTTAGATTTCTTATCAATTTTCGCAAAGTTGAAATTAGTAAGTGTCATTTCAACACAACATTTTTACTAAAGGAATTTCATATGAGATAATGGCATTTATCATTATGTATGTACGCCAATATATATGTATATAAATATACTACAGGTACATACTAATAAATAGGCTACATTTTTTGTAAATTGCACGATTAGTGTGAGTATCGCTACATAATCAAAAATATATTTTTTATGAGTATATTTATTCATATGGCAATGTTTCCATACAAAACATTGAAACGTCAGATTTGAAAATGTGTTCTGAATCGCATCTCTTTCCATATTGTGTTCGCTAAGTATTGTGACAGCGAATAGATACCCAGGGTGCGTCCATATAAAATGATTATACCAGGATTAAGATTCTTCAATGCATCGTTATGTTTAGAAATCACAATAAGAATTATAATGGCTGGTGTGTTTATGTAAGTATAGTACAATATATAATCATTAATTTATATCATGGCATTTTAAGCGGGGAAACGTATGTTCATACAATTTGAAAAAAATACTCGTAATATTTTGATTATTGACTCACGGGTAATAACATTAACAGTATACTCTATTTTAATGACAGTTAGACTATGCACATTGACAACAGTGTGTTCTTTATATATTTATTATAAATATTGTGAACTGCTGTTTTCAAAATTGTATGTACATTTATTATTTATATCGTCTTTTTTAGTTATTGTCGATATTTCATTGGAATTTTTTGATAATTATTGCGAAAAAATCGTAATTTAGTCGACTTTATTAAGTTGGTCATTTTATTGCATTGAGTGGAGTAAAAAAATGTATATTTCTCTTCTCTTTTATAATCAGTACTCAATGCTTACACTACGCAATTGACTGATAAGATTTTAAGCTTTTGATAAATGTTTGTTTGGGCAGGTGTGCTAATGTCTGCTTACTTTTATCACAGATGTGTTATTGAAAAATTATCTGGCTAAATTTACAGACAGAAGTACATGATACATTTTTTTTTATATCATGTTCGCTTCCCAAAGTGGAGCATATGGATCCATACAGTGAAGAAAACCACTCTGAGTGGATTATATGGCTCTACGCAATTTGAAGACGTCTTGACTTATTATTTTTCACGAGAATCGTTTGTCAGACTATTGCTCAACCCAATGGGCATGTAATCCAGCATTTTTAGATTTTTAAAATCCAACACACGGGGAATCGAACCCGCATTCCCCAGATAATACATTATTATTTACACAAAATGAATCTTATTGGCTAAGTAAAACACATCATTCCTTTCAATCGGTTTGTAGATGCATCTGACTTGAGAGTTGATGTTTCTAATATTCCACTATCGTCGCTTGGTAGGGTTGGGCAAATGTCTTAATGAATAATCTGTCAAGATATGTTTTCACGTTGCGAAGATCTATATATTCCACTTTCAGACCGGATATCTTCACCATGTGTAGATTCATATGCTCCACTTCCGGATTGTACATGGTAAATAAAAGACTCTCACATTGCGCCTGATAAATATGTATTCATGATTTATGTTTTAAGCTATTAGAAATCTAATAATAATATGGGCATTATGCAGAGACGAAATGTGCCAATATTATTATTTTCTACAAATAAATCAAAATATATATTAGAGTATACAGTTCATTTTATTTAGCTCGTTCATTGCTGAAAACACTTATAGGCATACATACATAAATTTGCTGCATGCTCAAAATACCCAATGGCCTACCAGTAACGATCCTCACTGTCATCGTTCAGGCAAAAGTTACCAACTCTGAAAAAGGCAGTATGGAGTTGAGTATGTCACCCGAGAAGTGTAAATTATGTTCTCTAGGATGCAAAAGTTACCACAATAGTTAGTAAAATGTTGCACAAAACTTGCTTAACCCCTTCAGTAATCATCAAAAAATTTAAAATTAAAAAAAAACACATTTTTTTTATGAATGAATTTTATTTATTGAATGATTATATATATCCTTCATAAAAGCCATTTCAGGCCCAAAATAGGACTGAAAGTATATATTAAAGTAAGAAATAAAAGAAATTAAATAAAAATCTAAAACTTCAAAAAAACATTCGGTATATCATCAATTGAGATTGGTAGACAGGGAAGGTGTGATACTTGTTTGAATCATCGCAGCTGTCTTTTGTCTTGCTTCCACATACCATACGTTGTATTTATTTTTCACACAAGTATATTTAAGAGTAGTCTTTTCTGTGGACAAAGTTCACCCAAGTTATCTTGGGTGTGGGAATTTACTCACATAATAACCGCCCGAGTATCCTCAGGCCTAATCCTTAAGAAGTTAAAGATACTGTAATAGAGTTTGTTAATGTATTTTTAAAACGTAGGCTAAATTTGCACCGTGATTTTAATGTGATAGCAAAGAAAATACTTTAGCAGTGAACGTATTCCATTATATTTTTGGAAAATAATCTCATAAATATTTTTTATTGCTGACTTTCAATATCAATCATAATTTTATTAACATGAATGCTTGAAAATAGTGAAATGTTAATAAAAACCTGATAATAATGTTATTTATTACCTCTGCAGGCAATTAGAAAAGATGACCCCATTCACCAGACATATTCATCCTGATGAAATGTGGCTGTACAGAAATCCTCGAAGAGATTCATATGTTAGTAGTTGGGCACTTTGGAGTATTGCTTTAGGAATACCTACAATTTTGGCGCTGATCACATACTTAATTAGAAGAGATAGACATGATTTGATTCAAGTACAGTAAAATATTTCATAAATAAATAAAACAATGCTAATAATAATGAAGTACAAGGGTTTTTTAAATTTTGATAATACTTTCAGACATTATTGGCTGTGTCTTTGTCTCTCGGGATTAATTGTATCTTAACAGATATGATGAAACTTATAGTTGGTAAGTTGATTTTTTTGGAATATTAAAGCTACATAAATTGACTAATTGAAAAATATACACATATGAAATCCAATCAACGACTAAATTTAATTAAAAAAGTTATATTAAAATAAGACAACTAACGTTTGTGAAAAACAATCTGTCAAGATAAGTCTTCACATTTGGAGTGGAAATGGTCAAATGAAAATCTAATGTATAAATGAATAAAATAAATAATTTCATCTGTCACTATTTTTAACCAGACCATTATCTCAGATGTATTCAAACATTTGTGATGGTAAGTTTACCATTATACCTACCTAACCAAGTGTTTTAATTTAGACTAATGTCACTTTTGATTGATATGTACTGTTATCACTCAGGATTTTTGGCAATGTCTTTCTTTATATTCATTATAATATTATCATTTTTAAGTCATTAAAAAGTAGTCAACCTGTTTTATATTGAAACTGAAATTGCTTTTGTGGTGAACACACATATAATTGATGTAATTTAGTCAATTTACATTATAATTTTTAAATATCATAGGAAGACCAAGACCAGATTTCTTTTGGCGGTGTTTTCCTGATGGCGAGATGAACTCTGAGATGCAATGCACTGGTAATATTGAGCATGTTAAGGAAGGAAGAAAATCATTTCCAAGTGGTCATAGTAGCAGTAAGTAACTTTTTGTACTTCTCATTTTAAATGCACATACATAAATGCCAAATGTTAAATTTCTTTTTTTTAGAAGTACTCATTTCATTACAGGTTAGCCTCAATATTACTCTTATACCTCATATGCCGTAATGCTATAATTTTGTTGAATTGTGGATACTTATACATATTCTAGATTGTGCACACATTGTTCCCAGTAATTATTTTTAAATCCCCATATTTTATTCAACAGACTAAACATTCTTCATATTTGTTTGGAATGTGAAATTTAGAATTTGTTAATTATATGGTACTTTTTACGGACTATAACTTTATGAAGAAATATTTCACTGCTCAATGCCAGTCTGGGAACCAGTGGTTGGTGAACACTGATCCACACATATCACTACTGCCAAAATTATATTTTCATTATAGGTGAAAATAAAACCACTTTGAGTGAATGATTTAAACATACAAAAATATTTATTTTGTGATACAATATTTCATGCTGGTTAAAAAAGTTTAAATAATTCCTTTGGGATGCAGGTGTCATTTATTATTTACATTTCAGAGAAAATTGATTCTAGTTTTTTGTGTCTACTGTTGTTCTGAGTATTTTACTTCAACTCTGTATATTTTCAAGGTTTTTTAATAAAATTGTAAAAAAAAATCATCAATTTCAGTATCATTCAGTTCCTTGGGTGTAGTATCTTGGTGGAGTATGGGTAAATTGAAGACGTGGTCAGATAGCAGAGGATCATCATGGCGATTACTAACTACTATGGTTCCTTTATCGACAGCTTTAGCAGTAGCCCTAAGCAGGACATGTGATTATCATCACCATTGGCAAGGTATAGGCAGGTTTTTTTAAAATATTTTTTTTCCAGTTTCCGTAGTAATTGTGATGCCATTGGCTGTTTTAACTTCTATTCTATCAAGTGAAATGCTAATAGTAAAATTTGCCAATTTACAGTTGATCTATTTTAAAACAATAGTAAAAAAGGTGGACCTTTAAAAAAAACATGTATATAGTAAATTATGTGAAAAAATCTTCACACCGTAATATATATAATAGTTTGAAATAATTATCCAGGTATTATATTAACATATTTATTTTCTTTTATCTGTAGATGTCCTTGTCGGATCGTTTCTCGGTATCTCAATAAGCTACATGTGCTACAGGCAATATTACCCTCCGCTCGATTCGGCCCTCTGTCATAGACCATATAGGAAATCATGTAAAACCTCAGACAGTTCATCTCTATTGAAAGAAAGTACCGATTTACCAAATACGACTTTGTGCACTAAAGATGGAATGAAAGAGACTCTCGATGTCGGATCTCAAGTAAAATGGATTTAAATTCTTTGTTTGGGAAAGTATTTAATATTTTACTCATAATTCAATATATTTTAAATATCAAATAATATGAATTTTAACTTAATTATTTATTTTATCGTTAATTGTAAAAGAAATTTATTTAATTGTAATGTAAGGAAAAATGTCACTTTATAATATTATAATAATATAGCATGATTTTGTGAAAATTCTATATGTAAATTTTAAGTTTTACTGTAAAATTAACAGGTCTCAGCAGTTTATATAAAATCCTGCCCACCCTCACGATAAGGCAATTATTTATGTAAAGTTATATAATATAAAAGACTGTGGTAATTATTTTTTTGCATTATCTGAGGTTTTGAGTGTCTTAAATATGCCAGAAAAATAGGTGCAAATTGACATAAAAACCTGAGACATACATTTTTTATTTTATTTCTAGTCGTTTACCAGTCACCTGATTATATACAATATGTTCCACGAGTGTTCAGGTGAGAGCATTTGTTGACCTCTGGAAATTCATGTAACAGTGTATATTACGTACTAAATAATATTTTGTACACTGTTTTTAGTAATTTAAATGAATTTATTATAATTGTTGCAAATAGCTGTTGTCCATGATAAATATTGTTGATAGTGTCAATTGTTGGATTTGATTTTTAAAAAGATCAGTTTTTAAATGATTGTGATTTAATGAGAACTACTTTGTCGCAGTATTAAATTATACATAGTCATATAAAGTTGTTACAATATATCGAATAAGTATTATTTTTTCGGAGAAAATACAATTTTAAAGATAACTACTTGTATTGTATAAGTACACATCCAACATTAGCCAAATTAAATATAAGCCAATGTGTATTTTTACAGCACCACAATCATTAATTACCTTAAAAAATGTAGATGGGGCGAAAGTTATTTTACATGTTTTTGTTTATTTTTTCCGAAAAAAAGCATTCCATGTTGATGACAGTATTTTGTTTAATCATTAGTCATATTTTTTAATTTGCTTTAACACATTTGAATTTTGTCAAATTTTAAGACTGATAAAAAGCAGCTTTCCAAATAAAATTAATAAATAAGTCGTATTATATTTATTCAATAATTGGAAACGATTGTTAAACCAAAAGATCGATTTATAAATTTTTCGCCATGATTATTTTTTGTATCTTCATCATATTTAAAGCAGTTTTTCAAATACCTAGTCAAGTTTGAAACAAAAATCACTCAGTAACAAAATATAATTAATCATCAAAAACTAGTTACTCGTTCTCACATGCTAAATGAATTTGAAAATGGTGAAACTAAATTTGTCATGTTAACTATTATTTCAATGTGCATATTTGTATCTCGAAATTATGTTCCTTATTAAACAGTCTGGCCAGTTTTGTTGCCTTGTTTATGGTCGGAGAACTATTTTCTATTTTGAAGTATTCATTGCAAATAAGTTTTAATCGTATGTCTATTCTCCAGAAAATTGTACTGAGTTACATATGATGCATCAGTATTTAGTGCCGTAGAAAATACTTGATTTAATAATTTCCAATACGTACTAAAGCACAAGTTGAGCCATCTTTCCGTGTAAAAAAAATACATCACTTGAATCTAATTTTAATTCCGTTATGTCTACAATGTTTATGTCTGTCTACATATTCTGTTTTGCATAATCAAATTGCAGTCTTAAATGTCAATCTTCTTCAGTATTAATTCTATAATTACATCAGTTTCAATTTCTAATATGCTATGATAGGTCATGATCTCATTGTATTTAGTAAAATGTCAACAAATTTTATTTCCCTTAACCATGAATTCTCACTGTAAAGTTCACCTGTTAATTAAAATACAGTTTGAAATATTTTATCCACATTTAAGTTTTGATTTATAAGATGCAGTGGATTTGTTTTTAATTTGACTAATAGGTTTTTCATTAATTTCCTTTTGATTAATTATAAGTTTAAATACATATGTTTTCAACAGTGTTAGGAGAAATTAAATTGGGAAAGAGTGTGGGATTACAAAATGACAAACTGTATTTAATTTTAGTAAAGAAGCATTTTTGATGTGTTTATTATTGTGGCCAAGTACTTACTGACTTTGATTTAAAAAAAATATTTGTCAATAATAAAATAAATAAGACTAAGAACTGTTAACCATTCAACATATTTTTACTTGTGGAGATGTACTATAATATGATATACACATGAAAATTGAATGTTATGCGACATACAGTAGAACCTCGATTTAACGGAATAATGCGGGTGAGGTGGTGCCCGTTAAAACCGAAAGTCCGCCATATATAAGTAGGTTTTCCGAATGCATTTTTTTTGCTAGTTAAATGAAAAACGAATGAAGTTTCAATATAGTGTATAGAATATAATCAAGTTTTGTAAGCACTTTTGAAATATGATGTTCCTTTATAATCAACTCGATAAAATTACAAAAATGTTAATTATATTCGAATTTCATCACATGATGAATAGTGAACGTGTTATTATTATAGATCGTCTAGTTAAGATGTTATTATTGATAAATTTATTTTTCGGCTTGTTTCTTTTTCATTACTGTCAATTCCATCCTCAATTTCCAAGAGTTTAACATCATTAATTATTCATACCTTCACCTAATTCTAACCATTGTAGTAAAGTATTTTTTTGGCTACTTATTCTCCAGCATTATTCTTTATTGTCCTACAGAAATCATTAATATCTAACATTAATATCAACTATTTTCCAAAGTTTGACTTGAAAAAATTTCACTTTCACTTTTTCATGGATATTTTTTTGGTCTGTTTTTATCGAAGTTCTACTGTATTTGAGAAATGATTAAAATAAACATGACATTTCAAAATATCATCCAGCTAGATGACATAAATCGAAGCCTTTCCTACGCAGCTATCTAAGTCAACACACGGTCATGAGATTGTTTTAACATTATATTTGATAGTTTGTGATTTTTCAATATTTGATATAATTACTTTTATTTCATAGATCAGTATAAATCACCACTAGTTTGCCTAAATTATTTTGTTTATCTAGTCAAGTAGTTGAAGAGCGATTGGTTCAATAAATCACCTGTCATTAGCTTTTACCAAAAAGTTGTACCAGCGAAGAAGAATATTGGGAGTACTCGAAAGAAATGTGATAATTGTCCAAATATTTTTTCATTAACTATTCGTCTACAATGTAATTTCATCCAAAAAATTGTCTTTGCAATGACAAAACACAAAATACTTGGTGACTGATCAGCAGGAATGTCGTAACTGACCATAGTATAGAACCCTTATAAAAACAACATTCCTTTCGGCTACCCCTAATAGATAATGCTTATTTTAATGCAGTACTTCCCAACCCTTTCCGCGGGAGGCCACGAAATTTTTCACCAGAAAGTACAAATATTTATTTTGTTCACATTACATATTTAGCCAATGTGTGAAAATATTTTCAAGTAAGAACACATTATACGAAAAAAAGATCTAAATATGTATAAATAATGGCGGCCGTTGTGTCTTTCAAACAGTTGCAAAAATGCTGTGCAATTTTATTAATATAGTGTATACACATATGTATTGATAGTAATAATTAATGCCAAATAAAACTTTTGACAGCTAAAATGATTTATTTTTCGGGAGCCGGGGATTACATTTTTCCGATTTAGAAGGCAGTGGCAAGAAAAAATTTGGGAAGTTCTGCTCTAATGGAATGGAGATTATATAATATGTATTATACTGATATAAAGATGAAGAAATAGCGTGCCGGAAATGACTTGTTCTATCCTAAGAATATTTTGTTCAATAGAAATTAAAGAAAAAAAATCCATGCACAAAACGAACAAAATT